>UCOH01012541.1:0-30417 GCA_900474275.1 Synergus japonicus
GAGTACTACGAATATCCGTCATTAGAATTTTTAAATTAAAAAAAAAAGTGGTTTCAAAAATTTTCAAAATGCTCCAACTTTTTGAATTTTTATCCAAAATGGCTGGCCAACGAACTTGACCTTCATTTTGGGACACTAAAAGAGTATACTAAAGGACAATCCAATCGGTCAATTCTTTCGAAAGTTATCGTGCTAACAAACTAAAATCTACAGACAGACTGACAGACAGACACATTCGTAAAAACATGTTTTTCGGGTTCAGGGGGTCCCAAAAACGTGGACATTTGATGAAAACTGGGGGGGTCAAATTTTACACAAATCTAATACATTCTCTCTGATGAGAATGTAAAAATATTGGCGATCGTTAGTGAATAAGATTTAGCTCCGGTTGAACGAAGCATTTAATTTTATTTTTTTCAAAATAGCGGATATTCAAAGTCAATTTTTTGTTTTCGGCCTAAATTTCGTTCATATTTTTTTGGTAAAAAAAACTAGTAATGGAATCTCAAAATCCTTCATTCAAACAGAGGATTATTTTATCTTACATAAGTGATATAAATTTCAAATCGATCGGTTGAGCTGTTTTTGAACTACAGTGATCATCACCGACTTCGAAAATGTGGTTTCCAGAAAAACGCGTTTAAAGTTTTGAACACAATTATTATGCGAATAAAAAAATTATTTTTGAACTTACACTGAATCATCCATTCCGGATGTATAAAGGGTACCTTCCTTCGCCTTATCAACTGCACCAACAGTCATCTTGTTTTTTTAAAAATTTTTTTTTAAATTTTTCAGTGGCGACTCCACTCTAAGTCGTCTATTTTGAAAAATACTGCTCGGATTGATTTGAAATTTTCGGAGAATACTTTTGAAATGTTGTACTTTCAGAATATACAATAGAAAAATCGATTTTTTGAAATTTCTAAGAATACGTAACCCCTTAAACTTTTAACACGGTAAACTAAAATTTTGGAGTTTGGGACTTACATACTTAGTTTCTATCCACTACATGAAGTTTCAGATTTTGAATTAGTAACTGTGAGTTGCGTAGATTCTATTTGCCAGCGCGACTTAAGTACTTTGCGTACGTTTATTAAAGTTATAAACAATTATTATAAACAAATGCATGATTTGAACAACGTCAGGCTGAAACGAACTAAATTTTCTTTCCATTTTCTTCGAATCTCATCGCCTGTGGTGCACATTGATATATTTTTGTCATCTGATACAATTTGTTAAATTTATCATCAACAATTACTATAAACAAAAGCTTGTTTCAAAAGCTCAAGTCAAAATTTATTTGTACTAAGAACAAATTATGCCCAGAAAGTGTAGGAAAATACATTTGCTAATTTTTTCTTAGTGAAAATATATTTTGTAACTCGGCGAAGTTTTGCTTTACCACATTTTATCCAATGACCCTTTTTGTTAAAAGGATTATAACAGCGAATGACTGGCAGGGTCAAAGTATTAATATAAATTTCATACAATTTCATATTAAAAAAATATTTAGTGACCTGGTAGGCTCTATCGCGATAAACTGAAGAAACTAAGCAAAAAAAAACGACAATAACATAAACATCTATGACTAAATTCGCTTTAAACATCTTGAATCGGCCGTTGCACGGGATAGTGGACATGCACGCTTCAGCTTAAAAGTGCATAACTCGACAACCAGAAGAGGCTACAAAGTGTTTTTTTTTTAAATGAAAGATAAAATTATAAGGAATAATTTGTATGAGAAAAGGAACAAAAAATACGAGCTCGAAATCAAAAATCAAAATCAAATATTGTTTTGCATTTTTTTACATAAAATTTTGAATTTTTCTTTTCTAAATTTTTACAGAAAAAAGTGCATTAAATTCTACAAAAGACCTATAAATTTTATTAAAATTGATTTGAAAATATATAAGCTGTAGTATTTTCAAAAAAATTCATCGAAAAAATTTAAAGTGACGTAATTCCTACAATTTTGAAATATTTTCAAAAATATTTTAGTACAATGTCTCACCTACCTAACACTATTATTTCCCCTAGTTTAAATAAAATCGCCATATGGCTAACAAGTTTGATATTTCTGACCTGAAATCTCTCTAATACAAGTAACTAATAAAAGTTTAAAATTTATTCAGTAATAATTGAAAAGAAAAAATATTGCATGTAATAATGAAATTGTTGCACATTGATAAATAAATTGAACATTGATACTGCGTCACTCGGGGAGTTTGTGCACCACGCTGACTACGCAGCGTACCAAAAACATCGACTCCTCATATTTCATGTGCCACAGTGAAAAAGGAGAGGGAATTCCATCATTTGACATGCGCAAGTGGTCGATTTCAGTGTATTCCAGTCCGGCGGACTAGAAAACCCCCACCCAGAATTGTGCAGTTCCCGCTCTGAGATTTCGACGGGAATATACGAAAATCGTCCGATTTTGAATAAAATTATTTTGTTGTCTGAACAAAACCTTTTTCTCAGTGTCTAAATTATGGATTGTTTTATTAGTATTTATATTATGTTACTAAATTCAATAAATTATATCAGATGAAAAAAATATATGAATGTGCATCACAGGCAATGCGATTCTAAGAAAATCGAAAGAAAATTCGGTTCGTTTGAGCCTAAAATTGTTCAAATCATGCATTTGTTTATAATAATTGTTCATAAATTTTATAAAAAATATCGGATACCACATTTTCGTGATTACATTTCACGTCGTTCCTATAAAGGAGCGATTTCAATGCTTAAATTTACATAAAAAACAACATAAACCATCATACTGGTTATTTATTGCTAATATTTGTTTTTAACATATAACTTGACATGTCAATAATTTTTTTTTCTTAAACCGACCCTTTTGAACCAAACCTGAGGCCTGATGCCACTGAGAAGAATTTTCACAGAGAATTAAAATAAAAAATTTTAAGAATCAACATATTTTCGCTATTTGCCGCTCTATAAAAATGTAAATAAACCAAAATTCAAAAACCATCACTACAGTTCTCTTAAGAATTTAATGCTGAATTTTTTAACTGAAAAGATTTGAAAATCGATGAAAAATTGCGGCCTAGAAGTTATTTGGAACATCGTTTTTACATCTGGCCCCACTGTACACCAAGGATGAAAAATTCGTGCAGAATCATTAGCTGGACGAGAACAGTTTTTGAAAATTATCCACCGACGGCAGTAGGAGGTTATTCCTAGTACCCCCAACAATGTGTCAAAGCGTAATCTGGGAATACCACGATCAATCCCTCGCTGGTCACCACGACTCGCCAACGGATACCTGAGAATCGAACCCAAGTAGACCCCCTGTGGTGGTGGCCGACAGTCCCCCACCATCAGTGCATTTTACTCCTCCGCAACTGTCTCACTATTACTGCTATCACTACTTACAATTATAACAATTTTTCTTTCACATTTCTCAAGGTGTCAAAAACAACAGGCAATTTAAAATTCTGGACTGATTGACACCCTACTTTCCATATGAAAAAATTATGCATAATAATAATATTTAAAAAAATGTATATATAAAATATGTAGGAAAAATGAATATTGTAATGCTCGAAGCGTTTTTATTTATAACTATATGATAAAATTTTAAAATATTTTAGTTTTTCGCTTCGAACATTACAATATACATTTTTTCTGCATATTTTATATATAAATTATTTTTAATATTATTTTTATGCATAATTTTTTCATATGGAAAGTAGGGTGTCAATCAGTCCAGAATTTTAAATTGCCTGTTGTTTTTGACACCTTGAGAAATGTGAAAGAAAAATTGTTATAATTGTAAGTAGTGATAGCAGTAATAGTGAGACAGTTGCGGAGGAGTAAAATGCACTGATGGTGGGGGACTGTCGGCCACCACCACAGGGGGTCTACTTGGGTTCGATTCTCAGGTTGCGTTGGCGAGTCGTAGATTGCCCAGTGACTTAGTTCTTAACAAATTTTGATGTAAAAAAAAAAAGAAAAAAATACTTACGGTGGCTATTACTCGACTATGCAATTGAGGTCCGACCAAATTAGTGGTTGAATTACTCGCCTCTGTAAAAATGGAATGTGCCTCCAGTTCTTGTGAAAGCGTATCTGACATTTTTTGAGCCATTGTGGACGTGGGATTAAGTTGGTTACCCAACATGTGCGGCGCACTTATTCCGTTTTGAAATCTGAAATATTAATATATAATTACAAATTTTAAAAATATGAATTCATGCAAATTTAGAAGAATTAAAAATAAATGAAAACTATTTAATTGATATCCAGACAAGTTCAACGAATTTAAGTAAACTAACAAAATTTTTCATTTAAAATAAAAAAATTTTAACCTAGAAATAAAGAAATCAAAACTCGAAATCAAAAATTAAAAATCATCTCGTGATCGACGATTTTTATTAACAATTTTTTTTAAACTTTATGACTATTTAAAAAATTTTTTATTGAAAAACGTACTTCAGACATTTTAGACACTAATGCCAAAATTTGGGAATGGACCGTTGAAAATTGTGTATGTAATAAATTTTTGAAATTTAGACAGACACAATTTTCAACGGTCCATTCCCAAATTTTGGGGGCATTGACTAAAGTATCTGAAGTACATTTTTCAATAAATTTTTTTTTTAAATAGTTCGAAAGTTGAAAAAATGATTTGTATATAAAACTAGACTATATTCTTATAAACAATTGGTCTAATGAATTTTTTGCACAAGTTCTAAAAATTTCATTGTGGGCAAGTCCGTATTTCACGAGAAAAAAATTAAAATGCAACGTCGTGCATGACGTTCTAACCAGTTTTAACACACTTCGTCATATAGGACGCTCCATTTTAATTTTGTTCTCATAAACTACTGTCTTGTCCACGATGAAATTTGCAGAACTTGTAAAGTACATGTAGACATTTATTTTTCAACAAAATAAAAAAAAATAAAAAATTGCGTTTTTTCAAAACAGCGGTGTTCTTTGAGTTTATCAAAAGAAGTCAAGAAATTTTTTTCGCTTTGAATTTTCTTTATATATGAAAGTAAGTTATATATAAAAAAAATCTGCCCGCTTACGCGGGCACATTCTCATACGCACGTCGCGCTCCATGTTGCGCGCTTGCGCCCTTCGGGCGCTTGCAAGCGTCGCGACGTTTGCACCTATTTGTTTTTAAATTACTACAAAATGAAATGGAATGCAAACGAAAGCTAATTTACTTAAGGTTATATCGACCTTAAGGAGTACATTCTCATCAGAGCACTCGCGCTTCGCGCTCGATATTTATTAATTTAAACCTCGCGCTTCGCGCTCGGCTTCGTTTAAAAATATTTTTCATGACTATAACGAAAACTACTCAGCCTATTGAAAAATGGCCAAAAGAAAACCTATAGATCTTTGTAAGGCCAATAATTATGTTTCGTATTATTTTCTCTGTATCTCGCGTTATTTGGCTAAAAATTTGAATTTTAGATTTTTTAAGGAAATTCAAAAAGTTATTGTGTCTATCCTAGAGTGTTCAAAAAGAAATATTTTATCATCTTTAGACTTTTTTTCATATCGTGCGTTGTTTGGCTTTTAATTCAAGTTTTATTTCATTTTTTTGGATTTTCAAAATATTATCAGTCTTTCAATTTTTTTTTATCCAAAGAGCTAGCGTCATGGGTGTTTAGAGGTTCTCGCCGATTAAAAAAAAAATATATTTTTTTTTAATTTAATTTTTTTTTAAAGATTGAAGACAAATCTGTCGAAAACGTGTTGGAAAACATTTTCTAAATGTCATAGGTTATTAGTTACATGGATCCGAAACAGGGGCTGTTTGACCAAAAAATCAAAATTCCACTCCCTCCAACTGGGCAAGTTTTTGACCGATCTCGTTCAAATTATGTGTGGTAACTACTAATCAATAGAACTAAACCTTGTGGAAGTTCGAACCCGATCGGATCTTTTGCCCTACTGTGCGGCAGTTCAATTCGCACAACTTTTTTGTGCGAGCATGTACTCCAGAGGTCTTTCTCCCTTAAAATCTCTACTAGTCAATATTATAATTTTCTTTTCTTACAATTTAACCTCTTTCTCTTCTTTCGTGTGATTAGTTAATGTTGGTGTGTTTGACGCCGATGGTGTTGGGGTCGTGGAAGCTGTTCCAGCACCTTTTCGCTTTCTTCTACCTTGTCCAGTGCTGCCCATACTTTCAGAACCAGGACTACTGGGTGGTGAATCCTTAACGGTTGGACCCATAATTCCACCTGAACCAGCTCCCACGCTGCTGAAATGACCAGTACCCAGCGTGGGACCTTGTATTATCGAAGGTACGGGAGCCACCGCTGCTGACGGTGGTGGTGTCGGATGATTAGTCCTTCCAGTGCGCTTCGTCGTTGTAACGATTGTGTTATTAGGCAAAGAAGTCGCAGCAGCTGAGGAAACCAATTGAAGAGTTGCAGGCACGGATTGACTGCTTGAAGACCCTCGCTTTGGTTTTCGTAACTTCTCTTGTTTATCCGACGATTGAGAACTGAAATCAATCAATCATTTATGTCAATCGTTATAGGGACTATCCATAAATCACGAAAGAGCTTTTAAGGCAGAGGGAGAGAAGACAAATTTTTTGATCTGCCACATGGAGGAGGGAGGTAAATTGTCACTTAAATTATTTTTTACATCATATATCAAAAGATTTCAAGAGATATTTAATTATTTCAAGTGATTTAAAAAGTTTCCAACGAATTTCATAACATTTCACAAGATTCCAATGAATGTCAAGATATTTCGAAAGATTTGGTCTTATTTTACAGGACTTTCTAGATTTTAAGGGATTTCTTTGAAAATCACAGGATGAAATTAATAATTAACTAGCTGCGAAGATGTATCAACTTTTGTGCTCATTCAATGAGCACTTTACTCATGATATTATGTTACCTGAATCGTGTCAACACAAAGAAATGTTTATTTTCTTAACAACGGCCATAAATTTTGATTATTTGAGAAGTGATATTGGAAAAAATCATTTACAAAAATTTAATTAGGCATATCTTTCTTATTTTTTAATTAAATGCATTAATCTTATAGGTCAACCGATTCGTCTCGAAATAAGGAAACTTTTTTTCTGAACATCTGCTTTTAATTTTGTTTATTTGAGAAGTTATAGTAGAAAAAGGAGTTTCACTACGTAAAACTTATAAAATTAATTATTTTGTCAGCACTACAAAGCTTCCTGTATGAGGAAGCAAAATTTATGGACTTTCAAAAGGTATTAAAAGTTTTCTATTATTTTAAGCGATGTCATTTTCACCTTCTCATAAGAGAAGTTATTAGATTTCTGTAAGCACGATAACTTTCGAAAGAATCAATCTTGGGATTGGCCTTTGGTATCCTTTTTTAGTGTTCTAAAATGAAGATCAAAGGCATTAGTAAGGTATTTTGGACAAAAATTAAAAAACTAAGACTATTTTAAAAATTCTTAGTATTAAGATATTCGAACAATTTATACCTATGACTTTTTTCTTTAAAAAGAAAATTATCAGAATTATAGTAGTGACAAAATTATATATATATATATACACACACTCGACTTCCCCTATAGTAAAGAAGTCGAAACCAGAGTCGTTCCCAATAGTAAAAAAATTCTTTTCCTCAAATTTCACATCAATTGCGCATGCGTCACATTAAATACGACTACAACCAATCAAATACCGAGAGCAACGCATGTGCAGTAGTTATTTAAGTGATAATAGTGAGATATTCTGTTTACTATTGGGAACATTACTATTGGGGAAGTCAAGTGTATATATATTAGGGTGGCGCTTATTTACCAAATGCATTGAATATCGGCTCCTGTCCCGGAATCGTTTATTTGTACCATAAAACTATGAAAGCAGCTGCGAAACTGGATTTGAAAAGCGTTTAACACGTTTCACTATGCAAAAAACGCTTTTTTCGAATTTTTTCAATTTTTTAATACTCCTAAACTGTCCCTTCTTGGTCTATGCTTTTTAGGGATCCCTAATCTATTGAGATCGTTTACGTGGATGATAATAGTGTGCCAGTAATTGTTTAGAGGTGAAAAAAATTTTTTTGACATCAATAGAGCTCTTTTATTCATTAAAAAAATTCACTAAAACGTAATTTTTTTTGCGTTTTTTCGAATTCATTGATCGATCATCAATATTTAAGCCCCAAGTAAGCTTTTCTGCGAGAAAGTAGAGTTCAAGAATTTTAATTTGCTTTGTTTTTGAAGTTTCTATGTGTACTGGTTACCGAAATATCATTGTTCAAAATTGGTAACAAAGGCGAAGCATGAAATCTGTGAATCGGACAAATCACAGCGCTGCAGTTTTTTATATTTTTAATACTCTGACAATTTTTCTCATTGAAACTCAAATTATTTGTTATAAACAAATATTAGCAAAAAATAAGCAATATGATGGATTATGATGTTTTTTAAGTAATAATTATGTACCGAAATCGCTCGCTTAGACTAACAAGGAAAAATGTGAACTCGAAAATGTGATATCCGATATTGTTTGTTAAATTTATAAACAATTATTATAAAAATTGCATGGTTTGAACCGTTTTAAGCTTAAAAAACAGGTAACCTTCATCTTTGATTATGGATTACGCCATTTTAAATCGAATTTTGACCAGGGCTCGAATATTTCAACAAGAGGCCTAGGTAACTTGGTAGGGGTAGCCCTCCCTCCCACCACCGCGTCGAACTATAGGCGAACTATATATATATATATATTCTCATTCGCATATTCTCATCGCATGTCACGCTCATCCTCGCTTACCAACATTTATCGCTACACTATACTTTTGATTTAATTACGTTAGTTTTACATGAAGAAGATATCTAATTTACTTAAGCTTCTATCGACCTAAAGGAACACATTCTCATCAGGGCACTCGCGCTTCTCGCTCTGATCTTTTTATAAATATTTTTGATGATTAAAACAAAAACTAATTATCATATTAAAAAATGGTAAAGGGAGAATTTGTAGATCTTTTAAGGGGTTAGTACCAAAGAACATTTTTGAAAAATTGATTTTCTAAAAAGTGCAAATTCTTATAATAAATATATATAGAATTGTTGGATTCATCGTTATTTTGGTCATAAATATCGAGAACAGATCGAAAAACGCAAAACAACATAAGCATTTCGAACGCGCCGAACTTCCATTTGGTGCGCGTTTGAAGCAGTGCTCTCAAACGGGGCTACCTGTGCGCGCAGCACGTGTTGGCTTTCTGCTGGAGAAATTCTGCAATTGATTGTAATCTGGCGCGCGATTCAAAATCGAATTAAATGGACCAATGAAAAAATTTCTCCACCGGTAAGCCAACACGTTCTGCGCGCGCAGGTAGCCCCGTTTGAGAGCACTGGTTTGAAGCAAATGACCTTGAAAATTGAACTCAAGGTCAAAATTGATGGTACAGTTAAATAGCCCTCTCGATCCTGGTCAATTTTTGTCTAAACCTTTTTTTCCGTAAATAAAATATTTTAGGAGATACTAATAGATTAAAATGGATCACCCTGTATTTTAGATCAAAAACTAAACGCGTTTTTCTCGAAACAACATTTTTCGACCCGGCGTGCATGATTCAGAAAAAACTATTGGACCGATCGGGCTGAAATTTGGATATGTTATTCTACACATGTGTCGTTATGACATGAACCAAAATCATAATTATTGATTAATATTTAACCCTTTTTTAAAACAATTTACGGTTAAAAAAAAGGTGAAAAATTTTCAAGTCGGCCATTTTGTATTTTTTTGTTTTGGATTTCAATTATTTTGGTTCATGCGATAGCGACATATGTGTAGAATAACATGTTCAAATTTCAGCCCGATCGGTCTAATAGTTTTTTTTGAATCATGCACGCCAGTTTTTAAAATGGGTAACTTCCGGCAGCCATACCAGCCAAATTTATTATTATTAAAAAAAAAAATTTGTAATAATGAAAGATGAAAACTTTGGTATTAACCCCCTTAAAAATCAATAATTTGAATTTTTGATTTTTCAAGAAAATTTAAACAGTTCATTGTCAGTCTTATATGGCGTTCAAAAAGCAACATTTTTCACCTCTAGACTTTTTTTCATATAGTGAGTGATTTGGCACAATAAGTCATATATTTTTCGGGTTCAGGGAGTCACAGAACGTGGACATTTGAGAAAAACTGGGATGGTCAAATTTTATGCAAATCTAATGCTTTCTCTGATGAGAATGTAAAAGTGAAAATTAAAATTGTACGCAAAACAACTCACGAAATGAAAAAAATGAATAGAAGAGAAAAGTTGCTTTCTGAAAACCCTTATAAGATTGTCATAACAATCTGTGAACTTTCCTTCGCATATTTAATGGTAGGAGACATAATTTTTTTGCTTCTGCATAGTAGAAGCTTTATTTTCGATGCATTTTCTAATATTTTTAAAATCGTTTAATTAAACTTTCCTCACGTGATAAATATCTAATACAACATTCTAATTAATTGTCCGTATGTGTGTGTGTGTGTGTGTCGCCGTTTTTTGTCACCCTATTAACTTATAGACAGTTGTAGATAAATTGATGAAATATGTAGGGTATATTGGCACCACCAATATCTCAAAACGTGCCAAAGGATTTTTGAAAATATTGAATATTAAAATTTTTATGTAGATTTTGAATTTTTGAAAAATTGATTTTTCGTCTATAACTTCTCAAATAATGAAAATTCAAAGCTTATTTACAGAAAAAAAAGATTTCTTGCGTCGAATAAACGAATCGATTGACCTGTATTATTAATGAATTTCATTGAATTTTAAGAAAATTATGATTATTTTTAATTTTGAAAATTTTCACATTTTATAAAAGAATTAAAATAATAAAATAATATTCAAAGCTATTGTAATTTTTATTATTAGGAAAGGCAATAAATATTTTATTTAAACTTCATTCAAATGAGGTCAAAAGTAATGTATATATTTTTAAATAAAAATAAAAGTAAATTTTAATAATTTAAAAAATCGTTAATGCTTCCTCCATGAGGAAGCAAATTTATTTGCAACATTATTATAATGAGGAAGCAAAGTGCTAAAAAATTAGCACAAAAATATAAATATAGTTAAATGGAACACGCGAGATCGAATTTTTTAATGTTATATAGTATTTAATCATGAAAAATGAATAACACATACATGTGAATGATTGAATAGTACATCATTGTTAGTTGCGCAAAGATGCAAAAGACTTTTCACTGATCAAAGCACGCGTGCGCAATGACGTATATTATTTTTCACAACATTTTCATGTTTCGTTGCGCATGCTTATAGACACCATTTAAATATCGTACTAAAAAAAGCCACTTTCAACACGCAAAACAAGCGCGAAGAGCGCGAAGTTTAAGTAATTTTTAATAAAATACAAAGCGTGAGTATGCTGATGAGAATTTTTTACTTAAGGTTGATAGAACTTCTAAGGTTGATAGAATTTCTCTTTGCTTCTGAAATAAACAATAGGTGCGAAGCACGACAACTGAATCATGTGCCATATTTAAGAGCGCTTATGCTTAATAGTTGCGAGCGAAGCACTCGATGAGAATGTGCCCGCGATGCGGACAGATTTTTTTTTAATACGAACTTTAAAATATCGTGTACGTGTTAGCGACGGTTTATTGTATTAATACAAGTAAATTTTTAAGAGAAAGTGTCATAACTTTTAGGAAATAAATTCATATTTTAACATGTTTAATTTGTTGTGGAACTAAAAGTCTCATAAAATCTGTTATAAATTGCTCAATATGATCCGTATAGGTTTAGAAGATTGAATGAAAAAACATATTTAATTAAAAAAGGAGAAGATTTTCGAGAATAGGGGGAAAAAGGGGAATTTCTCAAAATAAGGTGAATTCCTCTAAAAAAAGGGGAAAACTGTGCACCCTGCATTTTAATTTAGTTCCAAGAAAAAAACTTCTGTCTGGCAGTGTAATAAACCAATAAATTATTATAAAATATATTAAGATTTTTTAATTATTGTCAATTATTAACAAAATTTTCAAATAAAACTTGAAATTTTCCCAAATTATGCAAAAATTAAAAAATTATGCGTTTTTATGCGATGACGAATCTTCTTTATTTAATTTAGAAGCTTCATAAATAGGAATGATTTCGAGTAATATTCAATTCAGAGAAATTATGCAATTATGCGCTTCGCATAAAATAGGGATCTCTAATATCTTAATTAACTTTAATATTTTAATAGATTATTTTTAAATTCTCATCAGAAAATTAAGGTATTAGATTTTTTTAGATGTGTTGATTGGAAAAACAAACATAAGCTAAACCTTATTATGCTAAAAGAATTGATAAGAATACTGCAATCACAATAATTATTTGTAACACAAGTGAGGTGTGAAAACTTTAATCTTCGATTTCTTTTTTCTTAAGAGGTAATTAACTTAAAATGAATGTTTAAATTTCATCTCGTTTTAGAGAAGTTCGGTCAGAGTTCCACAATAAATTATCTCTCAACGATAAGTAAAAAATCTAAGGAGAAGATAGTAATAGTTATATAAATAAAAAAAAAGTGGGGGGCAAATTTTGCACAAATCTAATACATTCTGTAATGAGAATGTAAAAAGATTTCATTAGGGATGACAGAAACATTTCTATACCGAGTAGATAGTACATTCTTATTTTTGGAAAGAAATAAGAATAATTGACAAATTATACCTGAAAAAAACAATTGAGTTCAATAATGAAAACTAGACTCAGCTCAGGTCACATTCAACTCTTCTTCACCCTCCTACCATTTTTCCGAAAATGCAATCATCAAAACTGTTTTCTAAACTTAAAGCACATAGCAGAAAAGTGTTTCCACTTACATTACAGTGTCCAGTAATAGTAATTCAACTTATTTGACCATGAAGAACTTGTATTGGACATTTTAAAACGTTTATCCTACAAGAAAGAGGTTAGAGCAACTTCCTTGTTTATCAGGTGCGACGACCATTTTAAATGCTGCTCCCTACGTTTTATATAGCTACTATAGGTGATTATGTTAGCAGATGTAATAAAGTTGTCAGTAAACCCATAGACCAAAGTCTCTGGAAATATAGGTTAGTTCAGATTTAACCGTCAATACCAGTAAAGGGTTGGGCAGGTGAAACCAAGAAGGCCATTTATTTTCAGCACTGGGATTCCCATGCATAAATTCGAACGGATCTCTCTTTCATATAAGTTGGCTGGTGTCCCATGATTGAGTTTTGCGTTGCGTCATAATGAGAGAGGAAAAGACAGAAGTATACTTTTGTCTCTTTCTCTCTCATTATAACGCAACGTAATCCGCAATCATGGGACGCCTGCCTTAGGGTGGCGTCACATGGATCCGAAATGCGTTGCGTTTTTGCGTAAAACCGTGGGAGTGAGAGAGATGCACTAATACTACTATCTCTTTTACTCTCATGGTTTTGTGGAAAACAGAGAGTGAGAGAGATAGTAATATTAGTGTCTCTCACTCTCACTGTTTTGCGCAAAAACGCAACGCATTCCAGATCCATGGGATGCCACCCTTAGAGAACGAGGTACAGTATGATTTATGTATGCCTTCCCCCTCAAAGATGTCAACCCAACCCTGGTTTCCACTTGAATCTTTTGAAAACCAAGGTTGGGTTGATATCTTTGAGAGGGAAGGCATACATGAATCTTATGGTACCATCGATTACAAACGACTGTTCTTACGACATCTCTTTCTATACACTGTAAACAATTTCAGCGGAATTTTACATCGCTAGACGAGGGACATGAAATAATCCTCGCTCCATTAGACTAGACTCTCCCAATATCAACCATCGCAATAGCAAAGGTACATTCATGCATTTGTAACTGCAAGCGACCATTCATACCTCGGTTTTTCCGCCTGCCGAAAATTGCGAAAAATGTTCTTAATGGCGGGAGGTTTTTAAATCTGAAAAAGCTTGACAATTAAAAAATGAATTGTATTATGAGATAAACTATCAATAAATGTCAGAATAATTGTTATTTTGTAATTGTTAACTGAAATTTGGAGAAAACTAGGTTAATTTATAATAAAATTATGATTAAGATAGTATGAAATATTAAACTATTGAGTACATTATCTACACAATTCACTTGTTACATAACCTCAAATGCTTGATTTGAAACATAATACAATTATAATTATAATACTTTATATGAATTAAGAAATAGATATATGTATAATCGAAATAATCCTATCCTATTATAGAAAAGTCATGGCAGTGGTACTATATAGTAAAAAAAAAGCATGGCATAAAAATCTCAAATCGAACTCGAAATATATCGAAATGCAGGCAGCTATGTTTGATACAGAAGTTAGCTAATATAGAATGGCATTTCATATAATAGAAAGTGTGACGAAAGCGTCCAGCAGATAGCACTGCATGTGAATTTGAAGGTTCAGCAGCGTTGACGGCTGCATAGCGGCCGTCGGCGGCACTAGTAGAATAAATATAACAAGCAGTCAAATCAAGCATTTGAGATTATGTTTCAACTGAACTGTGTAGATAATATACAATATACTCAATTGTGGTTTAATATTTCATATTATATCTTTATCTTATAATAACAATTATTTACTACTCACCAAAATATTTGTCACTTAAAACCGTCAAAATTGCGTCTAAATACAACAGACATAACGATCATAACCATAAATTCATATTAACATTATCATTTATTTCAATTTTTATTCGTAATGTCAAAGTTGACATTACTTTTCCATTGGAAAAGCTTTTCTTCCAATTTTCCATTTTTCGAGTGGATAACATACGCTCGTGTGAACAGGATGTCGTGAAACGCCTAAACGTTTCGACATATCGGCAGAGCGTGTATTTTGGCCTTAAAACCTGATTACACGCTTTTAGAAAAATGTTCTTCTTCTCACTCTACTATGTGACTATCCCATAAGTTTGTCTCATTCGCAAATTTTCCACATATTTTACCCGGAAAATGTGCGAGAATGAGACAAACTTATGGGAGTCACATGGTAGAGTGAAAAGAAGGACATTTTCCTAAAAGCGTGTAATCAGGCCTTTATAAGGTGGAATCCCATATTCCCATGCAGGCGCAAAATGCATAGCGCAAAACGAACAGCCAATGATAGAGAATCTTTGAGAAGACAGAAATGTAAAAGTCACGGAAGAATAGTAAGGACAAAGATATTAATACCTAGATGCGGCATAGGCCAGGAGTGGGGACACTTTTAGGTGGGGATAATTGGATTTTAACCTATATTGATATGCTGCCCTCTATCTTTTCATTGTATCCATGGAAACCGCGGCAAATCTGATGTGAATGTAAGTCATGAGATTTTTACTAAGAACTTAGCGAGCCAAAGCCCAAAAGGCTTGCGAGCTCTCCAGAGTCTTCAGACTATAGCTATGAGTCCGAGAGCGATTAATATAAATTAATAAATTATTATTACTATATCTACCATATCTATATATTTGCTAAATTATAAAATATGTCATAATTAATTTACTATATTATTATAATTAAAATAATTATCCGGAATTTAATAAATCGTCATTTTTCAAATGTCCTGGTTGTAAAATTTCATATATTTCAAATTTAAAAATACTGAAATTGGAATTTTACGCATAATTATACGAAACTTCAGAATTAAAAATTGCGAAATACGAAATAATATTTTTTAATTATCTTTCTTTCCTTTGAAAATATATGTTTAAGGTAAAAAATTGTCCTAAAACAAATGCGGCAGCCAATAGTAACAATAATGGTTTAAAAATAATTTGTTAGTGAATTCTGAAATACTATTCAATGGAAAACAAAAATCAATTTCAATATTTCAATTAATTAACGATAAGTGTCCCAATTTCTAAATTTCGGAAATAATAATTTAACGATTTATAAAATCGTTAAATTAATAATTAAAATTATTAAACTGTATCGAAAGTTCGACTCCATTTCATTGGTTTTTCTAATATTTAAATCTAAAATTCTTATTCAGAAATTAATTATTAAAAATATTTACCAATTAATTTACCTCACAAATTATTTGTTAATAATTTAAGATTTGTGTAATTTAATTAATTCAGAAATTTAAAATTTGTTTAATTAAAAAATTATTCTATCAAAAGTTGGACTAGATTTGATTTATTTAGTCTTCTATTGAAAAAATAAATACCAATTACAAGAATTGACAAATTTATTGATGACTAAATTAATAATTATGAATTACAAGTTCCTGAATTTTCAGATATCTGAAATCCAAATTGAATGATTTATTAAATTGTTTAATTAATAATTAAAATTATTACATTGTTCGGCTAATTAATTTATCTACAAATAATTTGTTAATTTTACAATTTAAACATTTTATATTTTATTAAATTTCAACTTCAGAAGTTAAAAAATTTTTATACTTATAATTGATATATATTTTTAGTTTTCATCACTTAATGAATTCTATATTTACTTTCTTGAATACAGAAACTAATCAAGAACACCGAAAAAATAGATACCTTCTATACACGAATTGACAAAATTGACTAATAAATTAATAATAAAGAATAAAAAGTGTCCCAGTTTTCCAGTTTCCAGAATCAAAATTTAACGATTTTTCAAATTTCAGAATTTACAGTTAAAGAATTATAAAAATAACAAATTATTAAATACCCTACAAATTTTTCAATTCACAGAATTAATAAAATTGGCTAAATTCTCAAATTGCAGAAAGTATTTTATTTAAAATAAGTTGTTTAATTAATTAATTTATTTAAAAAATAATTGGTTAATTAATTAATTTAATTTAATAGTTTAAGCCTATGATAGCGTTTTACGTTGCGTTTTTGCGCATAACCATGAGAGTGAGAGAGACGCACTAATACTACTATCTCTCTCACTCTAATTGTATTGCGCAAAAACACAACGCATTCCGGATCCGAAGGGTAGAATCCCATGCAGGCGCAAAATGCAAAGCGCAAATCGAACAGCCAATGACAGATAATCTTTGAGATGACTGAATTCTAAAAGTATTCTACAATTGGCTGTTCGTTTTGCGCTTGCATGAAATTCCACCCTTAGTCTCTACTGTGGACGCAAAGCAGAAAACAAAAAATCATTAGAGTGAAAGAGAGAGAAAATCTGCCTGTCGCTTTCACTCTTATGATTTTCTGCTTTCTGTTTTACGTTTTCTGCTATCATTGGACGGCACCCTCAAGGCCAAAATACACGCTCACCGAAATGTCGAAACGTTTCCGCGTTTCAAGGTGCAGTCCCATGTCGGCGGAAAACGTCGGCGTAAAGCAGAAACTCATGAGTGACAGATCGGCATATCTTTCGTCTCTCTCACTCTCATGAGTTTCTGATTTCAGGTGATATCATACCTCCGCAAAAAATTGCTTGCGCAACATTTTGCGCAATGGAAATGAGTGAAAGATTTTCCGCTTCCCAAGCGGAACAATATCTTGGCGGAAAGGTTTGAATCATACTTATTTTTTTCTTTATTATAAAATATAAAAAGTGCATTAGAAAATTTTGATTTACTTAATACAGAGTTTTTTTCTTTTTTCTTTGTTCCAATGCAATTTTTATATTCTATAATAAAGAAAAAAAATTATAAATAAAAACTTCCCACCAAGAAGTTATTCCGCTTGCAGAGCGGAAAATCTTTCACTGAGGGTGGCGTCACATGATTGCATTTTGCGTTTGCGTCAAATAGAGAGAGAAAGATACAAAAGTATACTTCTGTCTCTTTCTCTCTCATTATGACGCAACGCAAAACGCAATCATGGGACGCCAGCCTGAAGGTACATTCATGCCTCTGCAAGCAAGCGACCATTTACACTTCGGCTTTTCCGCCAGCGGAAAATTGCGAAAAAATTTCTTAATGGCGGGAGTTTTTAAATCTGAAAAAGCTTGATAATTGAAAAATGAATTGTATTATGAGATAAACTATCATTAAATGTCAGAATAATTGTTATTTTGTAATTGTTAATTGTAATTTAGAGAAAACTAGGTTAATTTATAATAAAATTATGTGATTGAGATGTCATTGTTTTGACTATTAGGTATTTCATGTTGTGACCTAACAGTACAAAAATGGCCATACACTGGTGCTTAAACAAATGTGATAAATGTATAATTAAACATTAAAAGTGCAATACAATATCAAAAAAAGATTATTTAAAAGGATTTCCCGTGGATGTGAAGGTATTTTTTACATTGTTTTGCAGTTTAAATGTTTAATTATATAATTATCACATTTGTTTATGCACCAGTTTATGGCCATTTTTCTACTATTACGTCACAACGTGAAATACCTACTAGAGATAAACTCGACGTCCCCAATATTAACAAAATCCAAGCGGAAGGCGTTTTTAAACCAGGCTTTTTTTCTATTATACAATTTTTACATTTTCAAAAAATTTATAGTCAACATCCGTCAAGAACGTGAACACGGACGGTTGTTGACTAAAAAATTTTTGAAAATGTAATAATTGTAGAAAAAAACCCGAGTTTAAAAACTTGCTCATATGGCAAGTAACATATGTCCTTAACCAAATTCCTTTTCTCAAATGTCACATAAAATAATATTTTTTAGCATTTTAAGGGCGATGAAATCTGAAAGTAAAAACTGTCAACAAACTGTCAAAAACTGTCAAAATCTGTGGAAAGAAATATAGCTATCATGTGGATTTGAATTTTTCCAGCCAAAGGCAAAAGAGGGAAAATTTGTAGGTTTTAGATAGAAAAAAATAGGCGGACATTTTGACTTCCACGATGGAAGAAACTAAATATTGATTCCTGCACATGCGTTGCGATCGGCATCTGATTTGCTGTATTTGTATTTGATGTGACGCATGCGCAATTGATGTGAAATTTGAGGAAAGGAATTTTTTACTATTGGGAACGACTCTGGTTTCGACTTCTTTACTATAGGGGAAGTCGAGTGTATTTAGTTTCTTCCATCATGGAAGTCAAAATGTTCACCGCTTCTGATAGGAAATAATTAAACGCTATTTTGGGACTATAAGTGAGTATTCGACAAACTTATCATCAAGCGCCCCTTATTCATTTCTTCTCTCTATTTTACATTCTCATCAGAGAGAATGTATTAGATTTGTGTAAAATTTGACACCCCAGTTTTCATCAAATGTCCACGTTTTGGGACCCCCTGAACCCGAAAAACATGTTTTTACGAATGTGTCTGTCTGTCCGTAGATTTTTGTTTGTTAGCACGATAACTTTCGAAAGAATTGACCGATTGGATTGTCCTTTGGTATACTCCTTTAGTGGCAATGGCCAGCCATTTTGGATAAAAGTTCAAAAAGTTGGAGCATTTTGAAAATTTTTGAAACCACTTTTTTTTTTAATTAAAAAATTCTAATGACGGATGTTCGTAGTACTCAAAAAGACGAACAATTTTTCTTAATGACTTTCTTGGATAAAAAAAAATTGAAAGACTGATAATATTTTGAAAATCCAAAAAAATGAAATAAAACTTGAATTAGAAGCCAAACAACGCACGATATGAAAAAAAGTCTAAAGATGATAAAATATTTCTTTTTGAACACTCTATAGGATAGGCACAATAACTTTTTGAATTTCCTTAAAAAATCTAAAATTCAAATTTTGAGCCAAATAACGCGAGATACGGAGAAAATGATACGAAACATAATTATTGGCCTTACAAAGATCTATAAGTTTTCTTTTGGCCATTTTTCAATAGGCTGAGTAGTTTTCGTTATAGTCATGAAAAATATTGTTACACATTGAAAATAAATAAAAAAAGAAAAAGAACTGATTAAAACCCCGGAAAAAGTGCGTTTATTGTGGAATTGTATAATCCTTGTAATAATTTCGACATCCATGCATATTGCAAGTAGGTACACTCGAATTACTATCTGGGTGTCTTAACCCCGTTATTGTTGCGCCCCTGGGATCTGAGTTTTTTTACATGAGAAATTTTCAAATTCCATCAGCCTTAAAATGCGCGCCAATACAAACCAATCAGATGTCGGAGCGCAACGCATACGGAGTGGTATCAAGTGTACAGTGTTTTTTAATTATTTTGAAAACTAATTATATAAAGTTCACGATTTCAAACTTAATATTCTATCATCGATTGTAAACATGTCAACCCAACCCTGGTTTCCATAAGATTTTAATAAAAGCCAGAGTTGGATAAACATAAGATTTTAATGAAACCAGGGTTGGGATGACGTGTTTACTACGGAAAACATGTCATCACAACCAGCCCTATCTAGAGTTTTGAGTCGAGTAAGTTACTCTGGTAACGAACGGTAATATTAGTAAGTTACCAGATAACATACCCGACGTTTGTTCTCGGCATCGACATATAGAAATGGACCGCTAGTCCTGTCGGGAAAATGGAAGTAGCCTTTAGAGAGAGAAAAAAAACGTGCGAGGAAAACCTGTCTCTTTCTAGGTAAAACTGATTGGCCCTGATCTATCTAGATTATCAGATCCAAAATGGTCAAGATTTATCTCTAGAAATAAGTTTTATGCAGAAAGAGACAGGTTTTCCTCTCACGTTTTTTTTCTCTCTTTCTTGACTTCGGTCTCTTTATTCCTTCGTAACCTTGACTATATAATTTCGCACTCCACTGGGATACCGATGCGTAGGGCGCATGAATATGCCCAATATTCTATTTTCCCTAAAATTTATTTGACCGGAAATCAGTTAATCAAATAGCAATTTGCTATAATTTTTATATTTCCGAATTATTGTTTGATATAATTTTTATTTTATCGAAATATAATTTGACATAATTTTTATAATACCGAATTACTGTTCAGCATAATTTTTATTCTTCCGAACCAGCATCTAACCTAACATTCATTTTACCGAAACACCATCTGTCATAATCTTCATCTGACTGAAATCCCAAGTAACAGAAATATCATTCTTCCAAAAATGGCGTCCGGCAATTTGATTGGCTGATTTGAATTTCGCATTATTATTCAGCCAATCAAATTGTCAAACGTCATTTTCGCAAGAATGAGAGTGACACCGCATGGATCCGGAAAGCGTTGCGTTTTTGCGCAAAACCATGTAAGTGAGAAAGACATATAAATACTGCTATCTCTCTCACTCTGAGGGTTTTGGGCAAAAACGCAATGCATTTCGGATCTATGGGACGCCACCCTGATATTTCTGTTACTTGGGATTTCGGTCAGATGGGCATTATGACAGATGGTGTTTCGATAAAATGAACTTTAGGTTAGATGCTCATTCGGAAACTAGCTGTCAAGTTGTAGCAACTTTTGTACTCATTCAATGAGCACTTTGCTTCCTGTAAGCAAATATGATTTGCTTCCTCATAGAGGAAGCATTCAGTATTATTAACATCAGCATTAAATTTTGATTACTTGAGATGTTATATTAAAAAAATTCATTGTCGAAAATTACAATAAATTACATTCTTATTTTTTTATAAAATGCATTAATCTTTTAGGTGAAGTGATTCGTCTAGACACAAAGAAACTTCATTTTCTTTACATCAGCTTTAAATTTTAATTATTTGAGAAATTATAGTCGAAAAATTACTCTTTTAAAAATGCAATTAACCATAACTTTCTTATTTCTCAATTAAATGCATTCATCATACAGGTCACTCGATTCGTCTAGACATAAAGAATATTCATTTTCCTTACGTCAACTCAAAATTTTGATTATTTGAAAGCATAGAGCGAAAAATTAACTTTCAAAATTATGAATAAACATAACTTCCTTATTTTTTAAAGAAATTCATTAATGATATAGGTCAATCGATTCGTCTCGATGAAAGGAATCTTCATTTTCCTTACATAAGCTTTAAATTTTCAATATTTGAAAAGCGATATTGAAAAAATGAATTTTACGAAAATTATAAAAGTATATAAAACTTGTAAAATTAAATATTTTGTTAAACCCTTGTAAGAAATTCAACTAGGTATACAGTGGAATAACTATGCAAAATTTCATCAATTTATCTCTAAGCGTTTTCAAGAAATTGTTGGATCGTAACACACATACGTGAATGTGAACAACAATGTGCCTGCGCTTCAACTTGCGTTAAACCTTAGGGAAGCGACGATTGAAATCCGCCTATTGTGGACAGACCAGGAGAGAAATAGAGGCCAGATTCGGATTCAGCATAAAAAACTACTCTGCAAATGACATCTCATTCAATGAGCACATATATGATTTGACATAATTTTTACATTACCGAATTATTAGTTAGCATAATTTTTATTTTTCCGAATAACCATTCGGCATAATTTTCATTGTCCCGAACTGCCATTTATTATAAATTTTATAATACCGAATTATTGTTCAGCATAATTTTTATTTTGCTTCCTCATAGAGGAAGCACGATGTTCACATTCCATTGTTGATTGACATGCACAATCTAAACAATAGTTGTCATTGACATGCACAATGAAAACAATAGTCGTCATTTTACATTTGAATTACCGGAACGACAGAATGTAAACATCGAAAAATACACGACAGTTGGCAATACTATGCGCGCGCATCTGGCGTTAGTGTCGGCGTTTCAACTTGCGTTAAGCCTTAGGGAAGCGACGATTGAAATCCGCCTATTGTGGACAGACCATCCAGCACGTTAGATTTTCGAGATTTTTTAAATACAATTTTTGTTTGAAAAATCATAAATCATGAGAAAAAAGGTTGTAAAAAATGTCTTCATGATTTCAATGCCCTTTTTAATGCTGAATCCAACGGTGGGCTTCCCAGTGGGCACAACAACATGAAAGTTCTCAGAACGTTCTAAAGATGTTCCTAGGAAGTTCGTGTCAGTTCAATTGATGTTCTAAAGACGTTCCTATTAGTGGTATTGACTATTGACTATTATGCCCTTATTGACGTCTCTATTTTCCCATAAAGACGGTCTTTGAAACATGGGACGTCTTTAGAACATCAATTGAACTGACACGAACTTCCTAGGAACATCTTTAGAACGTTCTGAGAACTTTCATGCTTTTGTCCCCACTGAGTTGTTTTTTTTTATATATCTAGTACGGTTGCCGAGATAATCGTAAAAAACTGAGAAAAAAAAGCGAAAATAAGTGATTTTATAAAAAACGAAATATCTTACTTAAAAATTTTTTTTTAGTGTTCCTGGTGCCATTCTCTTTGTTTTTTAATTACAAAGAAATTTTTAAAAATTCAGGGTTCAGGCTATTACCGTTCAAAAGATACTCCGCAGAGAAGTTGTCTCTTTCTACAGAGTTGCCAGTTTGACGGGTTACACGTACTTGAAGCGAATCATTGTACTGTGTCTAGTATTTTATTGAATCACGATTCAATTGTTAGATCTTGTCGGAAAATTATGATAAATCGCTGCTTATAATGAGAAACTTTTCCTCTTGCATGCCACAATTATTCAATTTTTTATTTTAACATTAGACAATTAAATTTTTTGATGTAAAAATCTCTCATTATCGAAATCGAGAGAAAGGTTTAACTCCATTTTTTTTTTGTCAAGATAGTGTCATTTATTGTAACGATGTAGATGGAATAATGAAGACCATTGGTCATGAACACCAACCAGAGAATTAGTGTTTATTCATTGTGTCAAAGAAATACAGTTTGAAAGCTGTACTCTTGCACAATGGAAACGAATATCCATCAATACCTGTTGCTCATGCCACTAATATGAAAGAGTACTATGATGTCATGAAACTTTTACAGTTTACTTGACAAAATAGATTGCGAACTACATAAATGGTTTATTTGGGGTGATTTCAAAGTAATAGGAATCCTCCTCGGATTACAATCTGGTTATATAAAATATTCTTGCTTTTTATGCAACTGGGACAGCAGAGCACGAGACCAACATTACAACGTTAAAGTTTGCCCAGCACGACAGACATTAGAACCTGGAAAGATGAATGGTTCTCAAAAATCACTGGTTGTTTTCCAAAAGATCTTTCAACCAGGAAAAATTACATCAAAGCGTTGCATAAGAACGGAGAAGCGGGTTTTCTTTTTTTGAAAATGAAAATCTCTAAGCTTAGTGAAGCGAAAATTAGGGAGGGGGTTTTTTATGGACTACAAATCCGACAACTGATGCTAGACTGTGATTTCGAAAAGAACTTGACTGAACTTGAGAAAGGAACATGGTTTTCAGTGAAAGCTGTTATTAATAATTTTTTAGGAAACAGAAAATCCAGAAACTACAAATCCTTGATCGATAAGATGTTGGAAAATTTCCAGGAAATGAAGGTGAACATGTCGCTAAAAATTCACAAGATGCAATCTCACTTGGACTTCTTCTCAGAAAATATGGGAGCAGTTAGTGATGAACATGGTGAAAGATTTCAACAACATATCACTACAATCGAAAAGAGGTACCAAGGTAAGTGGAGTGTGAACGTTTTAGCGGACTACTGTTGGAATCTCATGACTGATAAAATAAATGCTCAACATCGTCGAGCATGCAAGAGGAAAAGTTTCTAATCGTAAGCAGCGATTTATCATAAATTTCCGACAAGAGCTAACAATTGAATCGTGATGCAATAAAATACTAGACAAAGTACAATGATTCGCTTCAAGTACGTGTAACCCGTCAAACTGACAACTCTGTAGAAAGAGACAACTTCCCTGCGGAGTATCTTTTGAACGGTAATAGCCTGAACCCTGAATTTTTTAAAATTTCTTTGTAATTAAAAAACAAAGAGAATGGCACCAGGAACACTCACAAAAAATTTGTAAGCAAGATATTTAGTTTTTTATAAAACCACTTTTTTTCGCTTTTTTTCTCAGTTTCTTAAGATTATCTCGGTAACCGTACAAGATATCAATAAAACAAGCCCACCGTTGGATTTAGCATTAAAAAAGGCATTGAAATCATATATTGTTTTTTATTGAAAACATTTTTTACAACTTTTTATCTCATGATTTGGAATTTTTTAAACAAAAATTTGATTTAAAATATCTCGAAAATCTAACGTGCTGGAAAGAAATAGAGGCCAGATTCGGATTTAGCATTAAAAACTTCTCTGCAAATGACATATCTCATTCCATGAGCACATAGGTCACATTTTGTTAACCAGTGTTATAATTCGATAAAATAAAAATTATGTCAAACAATAATTCGGAAATATATAAATTATAGCAAATTGCTATTCGATCAACTGATTTTCGGTAAAATAAATTTTAGAGAAAATAGAATTTGGGGCATATTCATGCGCACCTTCTTTCGGCATCTCGGCACTCGGTGTATCTCCATACAATAGAAAGAGATGCCGAAAGAACAGTTGATTGAATTGGATTGATGGAATTGGAGGTTTTCTATGTTTTCTTTTTGCATGTATCTGTATGTTCCTGTTGGTTTTTTCTGATGGTAGTTTCATACAGAAAAACTTTGCCAATTGGAAAATCTGTATGGATCTACATGGTGTAGTTCCCATAGTGTAAGCGGTATTGATTTCCAAACAGGACGCCTGATTGTTTCTGTATGGATTTCCAAAAAAGTGCCCTATTGTTGTATATATCTATATGCAATTTCCAAACATGTATTGGCAGACGTTCAGATGATATAATCTGCATGGAATCGAAAACAGATCTGGGACTGGTTTCTGTATGCATTTAGAAACTGGACGTCTTAAAAAACGCGCTAAGTTCCTATGGCTGCATGAATCTGTATGGAGAGTCCAAGCACTCAAAAAGTCGAAAAAATTGTTCCAAATGACTTTACAACTTCGAGAAAAAAAAAATTGTAAGACTGATATTTTGAAAATTCAAAAAAATGAACGAAAACTTGTTTGCAGCCAAATAATGCACGATATGAAAAAATTCAAGAGGTGAAAAATGTTTCTCTTTAAACGCCCTATAGGATTGGCATAACAATTTTTTTAATTTCCTTAAAAAATCGAAAATTCAAATTTAGAGCAAAATAACGCGAGATGCAGAAAAAATTATACGGAACATAGTTATTGGTCTTAAAAAGATCTACTAGTTCTCTTTTGGCCATTTTTCAATAGAATGAGTAAATTTTCATTTCATTTGTAGTTTTTAAATTTCTTTCTAATTATTTTTAATTGAATAAATAATTTGATAAAAAATAATATGGCAATATTTTTATATACCTAGTTGAAATAATACATTTCTTAGGGTATCTGTAAATAAAGATTAACGAAAAATGAGAAATAAATAAATAAATTAGGTTAATGAAACAATTTAATGTTCATTTTGCAATATCTGAATATGCAGTCCCGGACCGAGGTATAGATTTTAATATATAATACTTAATCCTTAAATAATTACGAACAGTCAATATGACTCTTAATATAATAGAAATTATTTTGTATATTCATAAATTACATGTTACATTATCATCGAAAATATCGAGCGCGAAGCGCGAGTGTTCTGATGAGAATGTGTTCCTTAAGGTCGACAGAACGTTAAGTAAATTAGTTGTCATTTGCATTTCATGTTGTACTAATTTAAATAAAAAAACATACAGGTGCAAGCGTCCCGTAGAGCGCAAGCGTCGCGAAGCATGACGTATGTATGAGACGCCGTCTACAATTACACTGTGAGGTTCTTAACGTTTGTCTGTACTCTTGTCGGTACTCGTTTATAAGGATGCGACGTGCGCTTTGTTACATAATGGATATTTCCGTCAATTTTTAATGAATCGATCTAAAAATTTCCAAAAAATCTCCCTTGAATAGTAAGGAACAAATGTCTCACTGGAAGTTCTCTCAACTCTATAGTTCCTTCGATACTTTTCTTGGCCAAAACTAAAAAAAACGTGCTTATCAACCAGTATGAATTTGCAATTAATTATTATTAAACAATAGGCAGCTTTAATTATTATTTGTATTTTTTAGGCATCACTAGGGTAAACTGCGTTTGTATACCAAATTTCAAACAGATTCAATAATATTTGGTTGAGATTTCACGATTTAGGTTTTAAAACATAATTGAATTTGGATAAAATTTTTTTTCCCTTTTTCATTTTTAGTATTAAAAATATGCATTGGACGAAAAAACTTCACATAGAAAAAAGTTCCATTTTATTATTCTCTAGAAGCCTTACATTTTTAAAAATTTAATTTTTTAAACTTTAAAATTTGGATATCACGAGACGCTTGAACAATACTTTTATGCGTTTTCGAGCGTGCGTTCCGTTATTGCATCTGGAGCTTCAATTGTGATCTTTAGACTATGTGAAAAAAACACATCTAAACGAAAACATTTTTTTTGCAAAATTTACAAAATAGCGGACCCCAAAATTTAATCAAAATTACGATTTCAATTTTATTGGCAATGTCTCGAAGTTTTCACTAAAGTAGAAATGGGTATGTCATTACTATTTTCAAAAAGTTATGCAATGTTGTAAACATTTAAACAATATAAGAAATTCATTTTTAGAAAGAATCTAGTGCTTTTCAAAACTTAAAATTCGTAGTAAAGAGAAAAGCTCCCAAGTTTTAGTCAAAAACTTCGAGGACGAAAGTTAGTATTACTAATAATAGATTAGAAATAACGAAAGTTTTCATTGTCATCATGTGTTTTTTTTAACATAGTCTAAATATCACGATTGCACAGAGACAAAGGATTTCGGTGAAATACAAAAAAAACTACCTGCATTTGAAGTTGGACGGTACTTTTCCCCATTTTAATTGCATAAAAAACTTTGAGTGCTTTGAGACAAATTTTAATATTAACCGATTTCGCTAAAATTTGGTGAAGATCATTTTTTTGGTCATTATAACAAAATAGGGGGTTGCGACCAAGAAGAATCGAAAATCGAAAAATAAGAGCCACCCTTATCATATGCCCTTAAATAAATTAGTTTTCATCTTCATTTAAAACTAAAGCATTTAAGAAGCAAGTATTTATCAGCCATAAAGTTTGGTAAGCGTCTGCAAGCGTCCCGCAATTCGCAAGCACACAACACGAACGCGACATGTAATAATAATATAATACAATAATATATTTTTAATATAAGAGGCTAATCATGTATTACATAGCGTATTTTTCATTTGTTTAAATTAGTGTGTCCTTTTAAACTTCACGGTTGTTTTATTCTCATCCTTATTTAAACAAACGAAAAACTCGTTACGTAATACTTGAAAATTTATTATTATATTTTATATTATTATGATGTATTATTATTATTATCTTTACATCAATTCAGCACGTAAAAGGAACGGGCTATAGTGTTCATAATCAAATATTGTTTAATTGAAGAAAACATCAGTTTAAAAAAACATATTTTATTTTAAAATCTTGGAACTCATTTATAAAATGTTCTAGAGCTATAAAAAGGAATAATATCAAACAAATAGTTACTCAATTACAAAAAAATTCTTATATATTCTCTAAATTTGCACGATAATTTATTTTAACGTTATTTTCTCGGTAACGTTATCGAGAACGTGAGTATTACCGCGATAATATTAACCACTAAAAATTCTAACCGGCACTGGACATCTAATTTAAAAGTAAGGGTGTCGTTCTATGATAGCAGAAAACGCAAAGCAGAAAGCAGAAAATCATTAGAGTGAAAGAGAGAGAAAATCTGCCTGTTTCTTTCACTCTTAAGATTTTCTGCTTTCTACTTAGCGTTTTCTGCAAATGTACCCTAAATCGTTAGGTGGAAATTTGATTCTAAATGAAATCACTATTATAAACACCATCGTTTGCAAAAAACATCAAACTTTATAGGTCATTTGCATAAACCATGCCCTTTTTCAGGGTTCATCCGACGAGTGCACTCGGTGAGAGACCTAAACGCAGCCAAGGCTGGTACTTAAGGTGCAGTTTTATTGACATTTGTGAATAGTTTGATTAAACCATTTTAAAAATATTGAAATATGTAACGACTACAAAGCTTCTTCTATGGGGAAGCAAAAAGAATAGAAATACTGAAAATATAATATTTACGGTTTTTTACATTCTCATCAGAGAATAATATAAAGATATATCTTTGCCTCCAGTTGTTATCTGTCGAACAGATTTTGAAATTTTAAAATAAAATTGTCAGGAAATGCGCTTCGGAATGTCCTTCGACTTATAGAGCAAGCTAAATTAAAAAAATTATAAATATTTTTTTTTTAATTTTTGCTAATGCTCAGCGCATATTGGACTTTTCTACTTTCCAAGAATTCCTGGAATTTTCCTGTATTTTTCAAGATTTATAAAATTCCCGGATTTCCCGTTTGCTAGATACCCTGCGGCTAGACCGACATAGTAAAAAACAATTTATTTTTTACACGGAAAAAATTTGTTCCGGAAGAATTACCGAATTAGTTCAGAGACTGAGGATATGAGTAAAATTCGGTAGATATCAAATAACTTTTCAGGAAAATAGCTCGAACCATTCTAAGAAAATTACCGAACTTACAGTAAACACTGAAAGTGTGTTTTATAAAGGTCAAATTGAAATATAACGAATAAGTTTCGAAGAAAATATAAAACAGTTCGATAATCTTCGCAAGATTCTTCAGGAGAATTTCCGTGTATCTAAAAGAGTTTTTATTATTCCCTTGCCAAAAGAATTCTGAATCTTGGACTGGAAAAATTCCCGAACTCTGCCGTTAATCAGCATGCGCAGTCGTCCATCTGCGCACGTTTGATCCTGAACCGACCCGGTCAAGTTTAGCAAAGATTTTGTTTCTGTATCCCCAGCGTGATATAGCCGCGAGACTTAGTCGTTAGGGTTAGGTACGAATATGCGTGTTAGAAGGGTTCTCGAAACCCGAGGCATTTAAGATTTTTTAAGAGCGTGCGATTACATGTGTAAAGTAAATTAAGTATAAATATAAACATTAGTGTGTAAATTTATATAATATGCAATGCAGATTAATAATGTTAATGTTATAAATCATCTCTACCCGCGAAGCAGAGAAAAATAGGAATATTTTTTTTACTGTTTGAAATAACGCGGCGTCCTTGAAATTTTCCCGAACTTCTCCGTAATTCCTATAGTCGCCCTACTGGATTCTCACCGAACTCACTTCAGAAAGTTCAAGTACTATCCAAGAATTCTTCCCGAATTATTTTTAATTCTCCCGAAATTTATCTGTAATTCTCTTTAAAAAAGTTCTGTGACATTTAAAATAAGTAGATCCGTAACTTTTACTGAGTTATTCTCATATCCTCAGTCTCTGAACTAATTCGGTAATTCTTCCGGAACAAATTTTTTCCGTGTAGAATTTATAAATTATTACACTGAAAGAAATTTTGTAACGATAATTGCTATTTCAATAATCATAATTGGTATACTCGATAACGATTTGAGGAAATCGTGTAATTATACAAATTATTGTTAGCCACTTTAGGAAACTTTAAAATTCTTGAAAACAAGAATTGGTATATTCAATAGCAAAGATTGATATTTTATGTACTATGAACGCAGAATAATAAAAGATGATAATGATATTATCCAATAA
>UCOH01012542.1:0-32046 GCA_900474275.1 Synergus japonicus
CAGTAAAATTTAGGATTTTCTCTCAGATTTTCAATAAGCATTACAAGAAATTCATTAGACCAATTGTTTATAAAAATATGGCCTATTTTTATAAACAAATAATTTTTTTTCAACTTTGGAACTAATTTTTTTTTTTATTATAAAATTTACTTTAGACACTTTAGTCACTACTCCCAAAATTTGGGAATGGACCGTTGAAAATTTTGTCTGTAATAAATTTTTGAACTTTAGCTCTCGCGCTCGAACCACGCGCGATCGGCCGATCGTACTTGCTTTAATGCAGGGCGCAACTTGTCGCACCCTTGTATTGCGCTCAACGCGTGAAGTCATTTTCCTCTGTGTGCTTTTTAGAAGTGTTGAGCAAAAATTTTTCTAACATCTCAAAATCAAACTTTAAACATGTGTGTTGTAATCCCTTCAACAAAGAACATCATACTGAAAAAGAACAGAAAAAAATTTGCGTCGTGTTCACATCTGTCACCACTAACAAGATTAAAGTCCACGTCTAATTTTTTGAAAAAACAACATAAATTTCAAATGGAAAAATCTCATAAAAAAATAAAATTCAATAAGAAAAAGAATTGAATTATTCACGAAGATTTTTAGGGATTTCCGCCACTTTTTTCCTACGCAGTGGACACAAAACATCGTCAGGTTTTAAATAATCTAATTTTTCAAGCGACGAAGAAAAAACACGACGCAAATTTTTTTTCTGTTCATTTTCAGTATGATGTTCTTTGTTGAAGGGATTACAACACACATGTTTAAATTTTGATTCTGAGATGTTAGAAAAATTTTTACTCAACACTTCTAAAAAGCACACAGAGGAAAATGACTTCACGCGTTGAGCGCAATACAAGGGCGCGACAAGTTGCGCCATGCATTGAAGCAAGTACGATCGGCCGATCGCGCATGGTTCGAGTGCGAGAGCTAAAGTTCAAAAATTTATTACAGACAAAATTTTCAACGGTCCATTCCCAAATTTTGGGAGTAGTGACTAAAGTGTCTAAAGTAAATTTTATAATAAAAAAAAAAATTAGTTCCAAAGTTGAAAAAAAATTATTTGTTTATAAAAATAGGCCATATTTTTATAAACAATTGGTCTAATGAATTTCTTGTAATGCTTATTGAAAATCTGAGAGAAAATCCTAAATTTTACTGCAACCACTTATTTTTTTAATAGAATCCTTTTTTTCGTATACGCAAATATTTAGAAGAACATTTTTCGAGCGTGAAACGTTTCAAAATTCACAACTCCGAAATTTTAAATATCATGTCGAAGTAAAAAAATACGTATATAATATTTTCGACCAAAAAATACAAAAAAAAATATTTCGCGCGAAAAAAAATTCTGATTGTAAATTTTTTATGGAATGGTCTATATATATATATATATAATTAACGTTGGATTTTATTCAGCTATTCTGCAGTAAGGTGGTAAGTATTCTTTAGTGAGAATTTCTATTACAATTTCGAAAATGAATTCAGAAGATTGCAAGAAATTGATAAAACTTATGGATGATGCGTACAAAGTTTTGAAAATAAATGCTACATCTGAGGAAATTAACTTTTGGATCCGAGGCGGTACTCAAAATATCAAACTACTGAATAAACTCAAAAGAAGAGGAAAGAATCATCTTTCATTGGGAGAAAAAAATCGAACTCAATCCCTACTTAGAATTTTGAAAGCAAGAAATAGGAAATTTAAGAAATTGCAAAGAAGAAGAACAGGCATTAGTGAAAATTCTAATAAAAAAAGGATCATTTGAGAAGATTTAGAGACTGCATTTAAAGGTAGGATAAGAACAGGGGTAATAATAAATTTAAAATAGTTTTTTGGATGACTGTAAGAAAATGATTACTACACGAATAAAAAATTGTTTGGAAACTATGGTAGGTTTAAAAGTCAAAGTTATTTTAGCTGCAAATTTTAGTTAAAGTAGAAGAATTTCAACAAAAAAAGTCAAATTTGAAATTAAAGGAGATTATAAATTTAAATGTTAACTTTAATAAATATACACCGTTTTCAGTTGGTTTGTCAACTTACATGCGAGGGCCAAAATTTATAAGAGATAAAAGAGCAGTTGTAAATATTGAAAATAATGATATTTTTTGTTTCCTCTGGTCGATAATTGCAGCTCTTTATCCTTTTGAAAACAGTCTACACCGAAAAAGTTCTTATCCACATTTTAATAATGCAAATTTGAAATATGATGGAATCAAATTTCCTATTACTTTAAATGATATTCCAAAATTTGAGAAGTTAAATAATTTGAGTATAAATGTTTATGGGATAGAATGTGAGGAACATAGTAACAATGAAATTATAGTTTCGCTTTATTTAAGTGAAAATAAATCAGAAAAACCATTTATTCACCTGCTCATGATTGAAAATACTGAAATAGATTTAAACGATGAGGATTACATTGATGATAATGACATCGAAATTAGTGAATATGAAATTATCTATCATTTCGCATGGATTAAAAATCTATCCCGATTAGTAAAATCTCAAATAACAAAAGTTAAACTTCATATATTTTTTTGTGTTTGGTCATTTTAAGTTAGAGAAATCTTTTAAAAATCATAGAATCGATTGTGAAAACATAAATAAATGCAGGGCAATACTATCAAATGAAAAGGATAAAATATTAAAATTTAAAAAGTATAGATATAAAGAAAAAGTCCCAATAGCCGTCTACGCAGATATAGAATGTTTGTTAGAAAAAAATTCAGATGTAAAATCATCTGCTTATCAAAATCATGTTCCAACAAATGTAGCTTTTTATAAACATTGCAACTTTGATGACTCACTTTCTGAGCTTCAACTTTATCGAGGACAAGACTGTATTGCTTGGTTTATGAATGAATTAAAACGTGTGTCTGAAGAAGTAGATTCACTTATAAAAAATATTATTCCAATGGAACGTTTAACATGGCAACAGGAGCAAAAATTTAAAACAAAAAATTGTCACATTTGTGAAAAACCTTTTACAAATGATGTTATCAAACATCGCGATCACCATCATTTTACAGGTAAATTTCGAGGTGCTTCACATCAATCTTGTAATATTAATTATAATGATTCACATGTTATTCCTGTAGTTTTTCACAATTTATCAGATTATGATGCACACTTTTTTATAAAAGAATTGGCTACAAGTTTTAAGGGTGATATTCAACTGTTGCCTATAAACAAGGAAAAATACATATCCTTTACAAAACAAGTTGAAAATACAAATGTAAAGCTTAGATTTACTGATTGTTTTAGATTTATGCCTAGCAGTCTTGAAAAGTTGGCATCATATTCAAGTAATGATGAGAAGTAGGTCACGAGAAAACATTGTAAAAGTAACAAGGAATTTAATCTGCTACCAAGAAAAGGAGTTTTTCCATATGATTATATTGATAGTTGGGAGAATACTCTGATCTTTATTTACAAACTGATGTTTTACTCTTAGCAGACATTTCCCAATGTTCAAACAGATATGCAAAGGCAAACAATAGATTTAGGGGCAAAGATTTCAATCCATATGAGCTAGAGTCTTATATTATGTATATTGACATTAACAATCATTATGGTACTTCGATAAGTGAGTATTTACCATATAAAGATTTTGAATGGTTTGATGATTTTGAAAATAACCTAGAATTTTTTAATATTCCTGATGATTCATGGTTACATTTTAAAAGTAGATTTAGAATATCCTGAAGAACTTCATGATTTGCATAAAGATCTATCTTTATGTCCAGAGCATTTCATACCTCCCATTACAAAAAGTACAATTCCAAAATTAGTGCCGAATTTATTACCAAAAGAAAATTATATAGTTCAATATAGAAACTTAAAACAATACTTATCTTTGGGAATGAAGCTCACTAAAATCCATACAGTATTAACATTTAAACAGAAAACATGGCTTAAAGATTACATTGATTTAAATACAGAACTCAGAAAACAAGTAACAAATGAATTTGAAAAAAACTTTCATAAACTGATGAACAATTATGTTTTCGGAAAGACTATGGAAAATGTTAGGAAGCATATCCCGTGAAGAAATTTATACATGGCCCAGACAAGGGTATGGCCAGTTTTTATGTGGCCCTAAAAAGGTAAACTGGCAAGGCCCACACAAGACTTGTAACGCTTTGGCAGACTATTACCCTACTTAGGGAAAATTGGCCAGGGCCTCGTAAGTTTACCCAAGCAACGCCCTAGTTAAACAAAAATTATTTTGATATTTTAATTAAATCTTTATTAATAGTAGGTTATAATAATAATAATAATAATAATAATAATAATAATATAATAATATAATATAATCGTTTTTTGTTTGAACGTTCTTGTACATATTGTACATATATACATACATTAAGGGAATATATTTTGCAAAAACGAAAAAAAATTAAATCAATGCATACTATACTTCCATTAAATTAAAACAATTCCATCAGGACTCGAACGCAAGACGCGCGAGAAGAGCGGAATTAAAACTCGACGCTCTACCGACTGCGCCACGGAGGCTGATGAATTGTTATTACAAATTGGGCGTATTTAAACGCACTTTATCACTTTTTAAATTGTCTATAAGTTTATTCATTTCATTTATTCATTATCAACATTTATAGAAGTTAGTAAGTTTCTGAAAACGAAAATTATTAAAAATGATTTTTTTAATATAATCAGAAAATGTAGTTTAATATTAATTTTCGTAAAAAATTGTTTAAAGTTCAAATAAATATATTCTTGAAAGTTATTGTATACAGACACAGATAGTCTAATATATCAACTCAATGTTCCTAATATTTACGATTATATTAAAAGAGATTTACACAAATTTGACACTTCAGACTATTCACCAAATAATGTTTATGGAATACCACCAGTAAATAATAAAATATTAGGCTTAATAAAGGATGAGTGTAATGGGAAAATTATTATTGAATTTATAGGTTTAAGATCAAAATTATACGCATACATATAAAGTTTTGGGTGAAAAAAATGAAAAAAAGAAAGCTAAAGGGGTAAAAGATTCAACGCTACGAACAATAACATTTGATGATTATATGCAGTCTCCAAATTCTTGTCAAAATCTTGTCGGACCTCAGCATATGATTAGAAGCCGTAAATATGAGGTGAACTCGATTACTCAAGATAAAATTGCTCTCAGCTGGCATGATGATAAGCGACTGTTGATTCTTGGTTCGACAGACATTCTTCCATGGGAATATAAAAATAGAGTATATGAACCCATGGAAATAGATGAAATTGATGCGTAGTTATTCTAAAACGTATGATAATAATTGTAAAATATTATTATATTGTGAATGGATGAATGAAATCTGGAGCGTGTATACTTATTTGTAAAGAAAATGTAAAATATTTAAAAAGAAAAAAAATATATAGAATTTATAAAAATGTTAAAATTCTATTTCTTGAATACCTATTTTATTGTAAGTTTTTTTCTTTCACTTTAGTTTTAGCTTTTAATGAATTCATAATAATAATAGTTCTTAAAAGAGTTTAAGCGCTATTAGAGAAAAGAAATTGAAGCTTCTTTGTTTACAACTCCTTAGATGAATGATTACGTTTAGTGACCCTGGTTAACATACATAATTAGCATCAAGGTTGAATTTTTTTTCTTACAAGCTTTTCATGAAAGGAAGTATTAAATGATTAAACCATTTTATCAATTTTTATTTATTTATTTTGAAAGTATAGTTTACAAATCATGTAGTAAACTAATTAAAATTAGAAAAGGTATTACTTAAATCTTAAGTTTAAAATAATCTTATAATAATTTATTTACACCAACTTTTTTACCATAACACTTATTGGATTATAATTAACAATTCGATCGTGTAAAATTAAACAAAATGCTGATGTTTGTGGGGGAAAGTTTTATTTTGCTTCAAACATAGAGTTTGAAGCAAAAGAAAACTTTCCTAATATCTACAGGCCCACTTTTTAAAGATTCATTTTGTTTTGAACAATCTATAACTACCAGGTGTATAAGCTTAAATCCGCTGCTTTTTAGGCAAAAGAAAGTTGTTTTTTTTTGCAGAAAATAAAATAAACTTTATTCAAAGTATTTTCCCTCGCTTGATATACATTTTCCCCATCTCTCGGGCAATTTGTGTATACCACGCCAAAAAAAGTATTTATCTTTCGATGCAAACCACTCGTCAAGCCATTTTCCGACGTCTTCGTACGAATCGAAGTGTTGTTCAGCGAGCGCGTGACCCATCGACGAAAACAGGTGGTAATCAGAAGGGGCCAGGTCCCATTTTTTGGATCTTTCCCATGGCAAGTAAACGCATGGAAATGGTCGGTTGAGTAACTCCTAAGCAAGCATTTTTTGTGTTTGTGTATCGTCCTCATCCAAAAGAGCCGATTTTCACGCTTCTTGTCACTCAAGTCAAAATTACCGTTTTTGAACCGACGAAACCAGTCTCTGCAAGTTGATTCCGATAAAGCACTGTCACCATAGGCCTCCACAAGCATTCGATGTGATTCGGCAGCCGATTTCTTCAAATTGAAGCAAAAAAGTAGAGCTTCCCGCAAATGCTCCTTTTCTGACACAAAACTAGAAATGATTACTCAAGGAAAAATTTATGTTGTTGTCTAAAAAAACTGACTATGTGCACTGATTTATGTAGACAGGTGTCGAACTCACACAAAAAAAAGCATGACGTTTCTATTGTAGCTAAATATGTTCACTACCACTATCTCTGAGAAAACAGCGGATTTAAGCTTATACGGCTCTTTACCATAATAGGCTGCTTGAAAATTTACAAACATGTCATACAATATAGAAAATTGATTCCTATCAATATCAAGATTCATATTACCATATGGATAACATTGAGAGTTCAAAAATAATTTTACATCCGTTATATTACAATGATCAAAGTAACTTGAATTTCGAGTCGTAATATTTTTTCTGTTTGTTTGAAAACCAAATATAATAAATCTCGGTTTTTCTAATTCAGTTGACGTTTTAAGAGTACAAATGTTTTTTTGTGTAGCCGGTAGCAATGGGTACTCATACATGGGTACGCGTCTGATAGTTTTATGTATGGCAACAGTCATTCGTGCAGAAAACCTTGAATCTTATTTTCTTCCTTTTGCGTTCGGTGTTAGATTGAGGCCTAGACTTATTAGCAGCAGCACGTTTTGAGGTGTTAACCCCTTTGACAACTCGTTGTCGAATGTTTAGTTTGCGGCATGATACTGAATTTTTATAACCGAAACCAAGTTTTTTATTGAAAACAATACCCATTATTATCGCAAAGATTTTATATGTAGTCTTATTGTTATAGTTTCTCCATGAAAATTAACCAACTGCCCGTTTTGACCCACTATGCGCAACTGTATATAGTCTATTGTCTTGACGGCAACCAGGAAGTAAATGACATGTGATGAAACTTCCACTATCTAATATCTCGGTGGTACGACAGGAAAAATTTCATGAATAGTGTGCACTTTTTGACCATTAATATACGCTCCTGTAGTTATGTTACACTCAACTCTGAGAGCATTTACTTTCATTATAGATACAGGTTGGTTAGATTCATACAATTTATTAGCTTCTAGCCTGCGTGGAGAAAATCCTAGCAAAGGATCAATAGAATCTTTAGGTTCGAATGTAATATCACGATTACAATAAATTTCACTTTTTAAAGTATTATTGTTTGGTTTAATATGAATATTAATACCCTCACTTTCTAAAAATAGCTGATTCCCTTCTATAAGGCCCACCTTCTGGTAATCCATTGCGCATAAAAACGCCTCCAAAATGTGGAATTTTTAATAATTTTGCGAATTTAAGTAAATCTGCATCAGTTAATGCTCAGTGAGGTAGTTTCACTATGAGTTTTTTTACTTGCACTTGAGTCCTGCTCCTTGTGTATACGGTTTTAGATGAAGTCCTAATCCCTGTTTATATGGTTTCAAGTAAAGGCCTTTTCCAAAAGCAATATCTTCCATTTTTTGATTGTGACGTTTAGTTTCTTCAAGTTGCTTAGCAGCCCTTGCATCATTCACAGCTTTTGCTATACCAGCCGCTTCAACCGCAAGCGCACCAGTAGCACCTAGGCCCGCGAAAATCGGAATAAGGAAGGGTAGAAAACCCCCCACCTTTGATGGAGCGGGTAGAATACGGGATGTGTTTACATTTCTTTTTCCACCAGCCTTTTTTACAGCTAACCGTGCTCCTCTAAGTGCTGATTTAATGACAGTTTGTGCAACATTACTTGTTATCATCGATTTTTTAGCTGCTGCAATGATCTTTTTCAGTGCAATGGAAGGTGTTTTTATTCTTGTTACCCATCCCCAACTTTGATTTTATTTTCATTGCGTTTGTTATTGCACCCGGAAGGTGCAATTCTACTGTTTATAACTTTATTTAGAAAGCCTTTTCCACGTTTGGTCTTTTTCGAGATTCGTTTGTCTCCATGAACGATCATATCTATTCAAAAGGTACTTTCAAACTAAAGAGGGAATCTATATAAACCTGGTATTTATAGTTTTTTCTTCAGTTGTAAAGGAATGATGGATTTCACAACACAATCTGTCAAACTGCCTGTCCCAAACTTGGATTTGCTTGCACAAAAGAAAAATGTGAAATCTGAAAAGCGTCATGGTAACCTGTTACCGAATAGTCTACAAGCGGTATTCTGTGGTCCGTCAAATTGTGGGAAAACAAATGCTCTGTTGGCTCTATTAATAGATCTAAATGGATTAAGATTTGAAAATGTTTATGTTTATTCAAAATCATTAAATCAACCGAAATACATGTTTTTAGAAAAAGTGCTCAAATCTGTAAATGGAGTTCAATATTTCTCTTTTAATGAACATGAAAATGCCCAATAAAGCACGACCAAATTCAATATTTATATTTGATGTTAATGCTTGTGAAAACCAGGATAATGTAAAAGCATTCTTTTCAATGGGAAGACACCGGGACGTTGACTGTTTCTATTTGTGTCAGACATTTGCGTGTATTCGTAAACATCTAATACGAGATAATGTCAATCTGTTGGTTTTGTTTAAGAAAGATGAAATGAATTTAAAACATATATGTAATGATCATGTCAATACTGATATGCCTTTTATAAAATTTAAAGAATTATGTGCAAAATGTTGGAATGATAAGCATGGGTTTCTTGTAATAGACAAAGATTCTGAAATTAACCAGGGTAGATATAGAAGATATAGTTTTATAAATTTAGTAGAGATATAAAATAAACTACAATTGCAATTTAGTCAGTTATATTTGAGTGCTCGAACTGATAACATGTCTTTACATGCAGAAAGTTTTCGTAATCAGAAAGATGTTTTGCTTGAAATCGCTAAAGTAAGCGATGCCATTCGTCGAAAGCATAGATTAATAAAATTAGGCAAAGAAACAGTTGAACAGGCTATAAGTGATACCTTTAAACTGATTGTAACTCCAATCTAAAAATTAGTTGACGGATTTGAAACTGTTGGTAAAATTTATCCTGGTAAAATTGAAATGAAAAATGAGGCTAATTCTGAACTAAAGTCTGAATTTGAAAAAGATATTTTCGAAACTAGAAACGATAATAATGAATTTACGGAAAATAATCAATTTGTACAAGATTTTATGCAAAATAAAATTTCAGAATCTAAAAACAATAATGATGATGAAGATTTTATGGAAAATAATGATAATGATAATGAAATATTATTTAAAACAGTTTCTGAAGACGCGGAAGATAATATGAAAATGTTGAATTCTTCACAGATGATGCGTGATAATATTGCAAATGCTTATCTTAAAATGTTAGATGAAAGAATAATTCTTAGAAGAAATTAAAAATTAGAATTAAAAATTAAAAAATAAAGAGACTTAAAAATCTTTCAATTGATGAAAGAAAGTATTGCGTTGAAAATTACCGCAATATTTCATTATTTCCGCTATGTTCAAATCCAAATGATCAATGTTTCTTCGGGGAGTGTAAGAGCTGCAGTAATAACAGTTTATTCAATGTAATGAAGAAAGTTTTTCAAGAAAACGACATTCATGAAGTTTCTCACAAACAATGGGTTTCACAACCTCGAGTAGCATTAGAATCTGTGAGAGTTCTGGTCAAAACATTCATTTCCAATTTCGAAAAGTCCAGAAAACCATTTCTTGTTCATTCTTTTATCGCTGATCAACAATCAAGTTATTATAGATTTCTTCAAAACAATCTTCAGGACGATCAAGGTCTTATTATTTGTGATTTTGCAGAAAATTATGCGTTTGTGATTCAGAATGCTGTCCCGGGATTCCATTGGAATAATAACCAGGCATCTATTTATCCAATAGTATTTTATTACAATGATCATGGCTCCATCAAACACAAAACATTAGTGATAATATCAGACTGCAATAAGCATGACACGGTGGCCGTGTTTGTTTTTTTGAAAATATTCAATGAATTTCCTTCGAGCATTCGTCCAATAATAAAGAATTGTATTTATTTTTCTGATGGAGCCCCTCAACAATTCATTCTTTAGCGAATTTCACAATTATTGGGATACCAATTACTTCGCTTTATCCGGTTTTTTGATCATAAATCAAAAAAAGTCGATTTTGATTTTCCCTGCTTTTCAGGAACCCGGCTGCAATTCCATTCAATTTGGTACGAAACCCGTTCAAATGTATAAAAAATTGTGAATTCTGCAGAGGTTGAAAAAAAAGTAATTTCGGCGAAGAAATTGTCTGATTTTCGTGAATCTTGTTGAATTACATTGTTTACCCGGTTTTTTGATCATAAATTTAAAAAGTTCGATTTGGTTTTCCCTGCTTTTCAGGAACCCGGCTGCCATTCCAGTCTATTTGGTACGAAACCCGTCCAAATATATAAAAAATTGTTAATGTTATTAAGGGTCAAAGAAAAAAAAATTCACTTTAGCGAAGAAATTGTCTGATTCTTGTGATACATGGTGAAATTCGTTGTTTTTCTGGATTTTATACATAACTCAAAAACGGTGTTTCCGATTATGAGTTTTTTTTATTTTCCTGAACCCTACTGTCATTCCAGTCAATTTGGTACGAAACCCGTCCAAATATATAAAAAATTGTGAATGTTATTAAGGGTCAAAGAAAAAAAAATTAACTTTAGCGAAGAAATTGTCTGATTCTTGTGATACATGGTGAAATTCGTTGTTTTTCTGGATTTTTTACATAACTCAAAACAGGTTTGTCCGATTTTGAGTTTCTTTTATTTTCCTGAACCCGACTCTCTATCCAGTTAATTTGGTACGAAACCCGTTCAAATATATAAAAAATTGTTAATTCTGCAAAGGTTGAAAAAAAAGTAATTTCGGCGAAAAAATTATCTGATTTTCGTGAATCTTGTTCAATTACTTCGTTTTTCACGGTTTATTGATCATAAATTAAAAAAGTTCGATTTGGTTTTCCCTGCTTTTCAGGAACCCGGCTGCTATTCCCGTCAATTTGGTACGAAACCCGTCCAAATATATAAAAAATTGTTAATGTTATTAAGGGTCAAAGAAAAAAAAATTCACTTTAGCGAAGAAATTGTCTGATTCTTGTGATACTTGGGGAAATTCGTTGTTTTTCTGGATTTTTTACATAACTCAAAAACGGTTTGTCCGATTTTGAGTTTCTTTTATTTTCCTGAACCCGACTGTCATTCCAGTCAATTTGGTACGATACCCGTTCAAATATATAAAACATTGTGAATTCTGCAAAGGTTGAAAAAAAAGTAATTTCGGCGAAGAAATTGTCTGATTTTCGTGAATCTTGTTCAATTACGTCGTTTTCCCGGTTTTTTTTATCATAAATAAAAAACGTTCAATTTTGTTTTCCCTGCTTTTCAGGAACCCGGCTGCCATTCCAGTCAATTTGGCACGAAACCCGTCCAAATATATAAAAAATTGTGAATGTTATTAAGGGTCAAAGAAAAAAAAATTCACTTTAGCGAAGAAATTGTCAGTTTCTTGTGATACTTGGTGAAATTCGTTGTTTTTCTGGATTTTATACATAACTCAAAAACGGTGTTTCCGATTATGAGTTTTTTTTATTTTCCTGAACCCTACTGTCATTCCAGTCAATTTGGTACGAAACCCGTCCAAATATATAAAAAATTGTGAATGTTATTAAGGGTCAAAGAAAAAAAAATTAACTTTAGCGAAGAAATTGTCAGTTTTCACCAAGTATCGGTGAAATTCGTTGTTTTTCTGGATTTTTTACATAACTCGAAAACGGTTTGTCCGATTTTGAGTTTCTTTTATTTCCCTGAACCCGACTGTCATTCCAGTCAATTTGGTACGAAACCCGTCCAAATATATAAAAAATTGTGAATGTTATTAAGGGTCAAAGAAAAAAAAATTCACTTTAGCGAAGAAATTGTCTGATTCTTGTGATACATGGTGAAATTCGTTGTTTTTCTGGATTTTATACATAACTCAAAAACGGTGTTTCCGATTATGAGTTTTTTTATGTCCGGACGTGACATATCCTCCCTTCTTTTTATTTTTTATTAATACTCTTATTAATTGATGAAGAAAGTAAGAAGTATAGTTACTATAATCGTGTGTGCGTATATGTGAATATGTTTGAGTGGGCCCACTTAATTTGAATTTCATAATTATAATTTAAAGTCCATATTTTTTAACTTTTCCTTCTTTTTTATAATTTTTGTAACGTTCCCAGATTTTGGAGGAAACATAAACCGATTTAAATTTCCACTCGAGCTTTGATGATTCAAGGACGGGTGCCTTCAACAATTGTCCTTGGAGACAAACACCTTTTCTACCAAGATTTTGGAAAACCCAAATCTCGGAAATTGAGAAAAGGGACTAGATGGCAACAAAAAATAGCTGCATTTCCTTTCGAGAAGAAGGAAAGGATAGCATATTTTAAATAACGTCTGGTCGCCAGATTGGCGCACATCATAAACCGCTTTCCGCGAGACTAAGGTCAACGAAATGGTTGGTGATGCAGCCTGTATTACCTTTTCTTTTTTTTTTTTTATATCTTTTCTTTGAGTTTGCCTATTTTTCCCTCCACCTTTCCAAATTTCTATCTTGGTGGGGAAAATTCGAAGGAGTTGCTTGCTCATCTTCGAGAAGCCAGTCTTGGTGCATCTTCAACAGTGACAAGATTAACTTTGAACAACCGACTCTTCTCTTGACTTGATACCGATCAACTCAAGACTAGGGTCAACGTTCAACCCCTAAAAGTTAAGCTGGTTGCTGGAGAAGAAAATTCCACCTTATTACGAGCCTCTGACGCGGTTGATCTGTACCGTCCGAGTATCGGAAAAGTTCGGTGGAAAGTCGGTTAAATTCTTTCATTTTATTTTTTTTTACAAAATTAAGTGTTCGCCCGAGTAAATCTCGGTAGTATTAAGAATACAATTTCTCCTGTGTCCTAAAGTGCTATCTCTCTTCGCCTCCAATTCTATGGAATACAGATTTGCAGTAATATTGTAAGTAACTAACAAATAAATAGGTTTAAATTCATATAGAAATATAAAGAATCTTTATTTTTACTCAATCAAACCATATTTCCTAATCGTTTTACAATTAAAATTGATCTTTATTAATAAAAGAAGAAGGGTTCACAGATGAGGGCGGTTTTCTTACTCTTAATAGGGCAGGAACCCATAGAAATTCTATTTCAGCCGCTCGGAATAGAATTTCAAAATTTAAATAATATTTTCTCCTGCTCGTTGCGTATTCGCAACGTAACGTTCAAATATATAAAAAATTGTGAATTCTGCAAAGGTTGAAAAAAAAGTAATTTCGTCGAAGAAATTGTCTGATTTTCGTGAATCTTGTTCAATTACTTCGTTTTTCCCGGTTTTTTGATCACATTTAAATCAAACTATAGAAGAATTGCGTCATCATTTATTGAAACAATCGCAAGGTCATGTTTAGACACGAAATATCAGTGCAGGAATCTTGCATTCAAACACGCCCTGCTTATCTACTTAAATAGTTTTAGGTATGATTGAATATGTCTTAAATTACGTAAACAAATTTTTTTATTAACTTTATTTCATGTTTATATTAAAAATAATGGCCGTGTGTAGGCTTCTCAAAGTCAAAAGGGTAAAGGGTAGCAGGGAAATCTCGGTAACGGCTAGCTTAGAAAAAATCAAAATGGATTAGATTCAGTATGACAAATACTTGGTCTGTAACCTCTAATAATTAATATTTATGAAAAAATAACAAAATGGTGAAGAAAATCGAAAAAGTGTTCTTTTATTTCAACAATTAGAAAAAATGTTATTTTTTAATATATTAGAGGTTTCTGTTTGGGACGAGGTGGGGATAAAAATGAGTAAAAGGCACACACTTTATTTCGTTTGCACTAAATGATTTATTTCACTAGTTCACAAAACATCGAAGGAGAAAGTTTATAAAAATCACAGATTCACCAAAGTTCATGAAGAATCACGGAGTCACCAAAGTTCACAAGGGTATTTTATGAACACGATAAGTAACTAGTGATTTCGCTTTTCACTTTCGCAATTAGACAAATAAAGTTCACAAAGGTGTTTTATGAAACGAACGCGCTTTGAATACGACGCGTAAGCAATGATTTACAGGTAGACTTAAAATTAGTCTTTGATTACGAACGAAGAGATGGAAGCGAGGTCTGACGTCCTCGGAAACCGGATGTAATCTAAAATTCTAAAACTAAAAAGTAAACAGCTAAACCAGCCTTTTTATCGGCTTTCGCTAAGATTCTCCCTCTTCCTTGCGGCTATCCTCCCTCGCAAAGGACCTCAATGCCCGGGGCGTAGCCTTTTGAACCCCCTTTCCCAATGGCACGCCGTCTACTGCTCCGCTCCTCCTTTTAGCCTCTTTTGGCTTTGCTATGGCCTAAAAATTTTCTCTTCGGAAAGGTTTTAATAGCCTTTATCGATTTTCAACTTTAGGGGCGTGACTCCCGAGTTGCATTCAGTGCATTAAGTCCATGAGTCCTCTTAATCAATTGATTAAGCGCTCATGTATTTGTGCGTTTCTGCGAGGGCGGTGACAGTGACTTCGCGGGTCTCTATCTCGTTTTTGACCAGGTGTGGCAAGGTCGAGGAGTCTCTTCTTTCTATCATGAAGAATATCCTATATGTAAATTACCTGGACCTGAAAGCTCCCACGTTTCATTTTATTGTCTAATTACATCTACTTTAAATACGCTCGCAGGGTATGCGTTCGGCTACGCTACATGTGGCCTGCATCTGTACTCATCCAGCATTTTGAGTCCAAAATAGTAGTTTTTTGCTCGCATACCATTTTTTAAATAGAATCTTAAGTCTATTGGTCGCACGTGTTTACGGAGTTCATATTTTATTTTTTTATGTTTTCGAGGAGACAGACGAGGACGAAGAAAACACGTGGCGGACGCCTTGTTGGTGGTCCGTATTTGTTTTCAAGTGACCCTTCGGCAGTAAAATTTCTCCGGGTCGGTTTAGTGGTTGATTACTTTAGTATTTTTTTTTTAATTTATGATACAATAGAAGGATTAGACTCGCTTTTCAGAACATCATTCTTGGTGTTTAGAAATATCCCACGCATTTAGTGGACGATTCTACAGTCTTCCCAATCGTTGTTCGGAACAGTTACAGACCTAGTTCAATATGTGTAGAATGTGTGGAATAGTTTTCATAAAATCCTTGGTAACGTTTTAAAAACACTGTTTTGAGAAAAACGCGTTTAAAACAATAACAATGCAATAAAATAAATAAAAAACAATGTTTTTACATATTTTAAGACATGTTTTATCATACCTAAAAATATTTATATCCACATCTTTCATGACATACTCAAAAAAAAAATAGCTCTTTTCTTAGCGTATAAAGTAGAATAACCCTTAAGTCAACCAAAGTTCCATTCAACAAACTAAGATTTTGTTGAAATAAAAAGAAAAGCTTCAAGCACAACTCTAACAAAGTCAAGTTTCATCATTTTTTTTTACTATTTATAACCAATGGCCATAAAAGATAAATGGACGAGTGTATTTTTCTTCTCTATCTTTCTTATACTAAATTCACTGAAAGATTAGTCTTCAAGCCTTTCAAGAAATTTTTTAAAGTATTTTTGTAAAAGGTCTTACAATTTAAGAGGCTAATAACAATATAAGTATTATTAGCTAGAAAGTAGTATTACAATCACCTGAAAAAATCCATTCTCCTCTAAACTAACTGATAGGCGTGTATAACTTCCCAGCAGCGTATTTTCAGGTATCATAGTTAGCGAGGACGTCAATTCCACAGATTCAGGTACATGAATCAGAGCTGGCGTAGATTGTGATTCCTCTTGATGAGACATAACTGAAGAAAATATTACATTAATATTTAACTTTCCCTGTGTAGAAATTGACATATCTAAAAACGATTGTGGTACCTATTCCACCCCCACATAGACTCTCATTGGTGAAATAACCTTGAAAACATATGTATTGAATTTATGAATTGTAACGTGATGATTTGCAGTCACGTTAGTGATCGTCGTCCTAGGCCAATTTATTTAAAGTAAAGACGGCTAGAGGAACTCAAACTATAGATGTATGAGAGAAAGTGTGCATGAATGAGAGAGATGTCTGAGATCTATTTAATTTAATTTAGATAGGTATTTCACGATGTGACGTAATAATACAAAATTGACCATATACTGGTGCATAAACAAATATGATAATTAAAATTAAAAGTGCAAAACAATATAAAAAAACAGAATATTTGGAAGAGTTTCCCGCGGATGTGATATAAGGTTATTAATAATTAATAATTAATAGTTTATATAATTGCGTAAATTATGAGGATGGGAGACATGAGAAAATTAAACATGTACTATCTGTTTCTCTCTTGAGAACAAAGAATAAGACCAGTTCCGTTTATTTAGTTAAACCATATACCCACTTGTAGATTAGAGACAGAGAACACATTTTCTCAGATGCAAGGTTTACAGGCGACTGACAAACTGGCGAGGCATTCACACCCATCTCTCATCCCTTCTACACATGTGCGCGTCTCCCACTGGACAGAGATGAACGCCCATTAAACTAATTCTATAAATAGTAAGAATAGTGATGAAGTAATAGTTTTTGGGACATAGTAAGGGGAGAAAATGTACGCTAAATGTACAAAGTGATCGTCCCGCTTTTAGTGGAATATCTGCGAGAGCAGAATTTTGTTGAGTTTTTCTCGCAAAGTTTGAATCAAGACAAAGTTTAGAGTATTGAACAATATCAATGTACATATAATATCAATGTAATGTAATATTATATTATATTATAATATTATGTAACGTCCCGCGCTATAATTCTAAAAAGTTTATTCAAAGTGTGTTCACTTGATATTAAATCCCCCATATGTGTAACATTTATTTATTTGGAATATTTCATACATTTTTAAATTTTTTTCGCCATCATAGTATCGTAAGTAATACAATGAATTAAAAAAAATAATAATAAATAAATTATTTTTACTAATCTCAGACTATACTTATAGATATAAAATGAAATTAATTAGTTGGCTAAGGAAGTATGCAGAGCTTTCTGATGATAAAAAAAGTGTCCAAAGATTAAGTAATTTTAACTCTTCATCTGCTATAGGTAATAATTTGAAACGGCTACATAATACAAAACCTGATTCCGAAGAAATAAAAAGAAAGTGCTATTTTTATTAATATTGTTAAAAGATAATTCTTTATTAAACATTAACTTTGAAGTTCTACACTCATGCGTCTTTCCTCACTTGTGTCTCGGAATAATCTCCTCCACGTCCTACAAAAGCTACGAACTCTCGTCTCTCCCTTATGCTCCATTCACACGAATTCGAAAGAGAACTTAGTTGTGCGCGCAAAGAAAGTCGGTCTCCTACACTTAGTTACACGGACATAGAGGTTCAGTTATGTGCATCGGTTCCCCAACTCGGCAAGTTTGTGACCGCTCTCGTCCAAAGGGCATAGCAGGATAAGCATTTATTATCTGCCCCGTCCGAATCTTTGCGATTATACCTAAGAAATCATTTTTATGGGAGTTATGGGGGTGAGTATAAAGATTGAAAAATCCAGTTTTCTCGGAAACGGCTGAACCGATTTCGATGGGGAAAAAAGATGTTATGGGTACCAATGGATGCATGTTTTGGAAAAATTACACAGGTACACAAAAAAAAAATAGTTGTAAAATCCAAAAACCGGAGCTATATATTTGTATGTATTTTGACGCGCTGAATACGAATCCGGAGTCCGTTTTGCTCAATCACGTCAAATTTAAGGGCATTTGAAGATCAAATCGACAAAAAAATCTATTGACAGATCAAGGTCAATTCAAGGTCAATTCAAGGTTAAATTTTCAAAATGTAAAAAAAGTGAATTTTTTCCTGCAAATTCTGATAGAGCGGGAAATTTTACGTCCAGATATGGTACTCTTTTTATTTTTATGATCACCCTAAAGGTCATTTCTAGGTCAATTTAAATTAGTAACTTGATAGTTCGAATGTCGATTGCAAAAATACGAAAATATGTCTTCGTGGAACTTGACTACAGTTTTCATACGTCTTGAAGGTCGCTGTGTCCAAATTCAAGGTCCATTAGACCGCAGCACGTCAGGGTCAAGGAGATTTGAAGGCCTAGTTTAGGTCAATCGAATCGTTTGAAAGTCGATAACTAGTTTTTCTATGATTTTGAGGGTCGTTCTATCTAGATACGGTCTCAGAATTGCCTCAAACCCCAATTACAAATGATATATGCATAGTTTGTGAAACTTATGTCCAGGCACACATATCTAATCAGCCGTGCTCCAAACATGGAGCTGAGTATTTAGCCGCAGCATGAAAAAAGAAAAACTTGTTGTCAGCCGGGACTAAAGCTTGTGCTTATCGGAACAGGGAAGAGAAGTTTCGGGAATTCTTTCACAAAGATGAAGAAAATTCGTTCATCGACTCTTCAAAACGGAGCCTGAAATCTATCCTTCTGCACAATGGAAACTCATTTGCACCTATTTCGATAGCTCATTCAACAACGTTGAAGGAAATGTACGAGAATTTGGCAATAGTCTTGAAAAAAATTAATCATTCAGAACACCAATGGAAAGTCTGTGGCGATCTTAAAATTGCAACTCTGATTCTGGGATAACAATCAGGCTTTACAAAAAATCCTTGTTTCTTATGTATCTGGCATAGTAGAGACAGAAAGAATCACTATGTACGAAAAGAGTGGCCAAGAAGAACAGAATTCCATCCAGGGGCCAAAAACATCATCCGCGAACCTTTAATAGATTTAGTAGAACCTTTAGTAGATAAACATTTTGCTTCCACCGCTTCATATCAAACTTGATCTCATGAAGCAGTTTGTCAAAGGTCTGGACAAGGATGGTGACTGTTTCGGATACTTAGGGCAGAAGTTTCCGAGCATAAGCGATGCCAAACTAAAAGAAGATCCGCAAATTCGCACTTTGTTCAGAGATGACAAATTTGTCACAAAAATGAATCGTGACGAAATCGATACGTGGATCAGTTTCCAAAAAGTCTCAGAGAATTTCTTACGAAATCAGAAAAGTGATGATTACGAAAATTTAGTTCAAGATTTATTGAAAAACTTCAAGAAGTTGGGTTTTTTGATGAATTTGAAATTACATTTTCTACACTCTCATCTGGATTACTTCCCAGAAAATCGCGGAGACTACAGTGAAGAAAAGGATGAACCTTTTCATCAAGATATTAAGGAAATGGAATTTCGGTATCAAGGAAGGTGGGATGTAAACATGATGGCAGATTTTTGTTTGATGCTTAAGAGGAACACCGAGATGAAGACGCAAAAGAGAAAGAGAAATCCGTTACATAGATCTTTTGAGGACAAAAGGGTTCGCTACAAAAGAAGAAAAGTGTAAATATCTGTAATAACACGAAACGCTGTTTGTATCTTGGAGTACCTTCATTTATATTAAGGTTATGCACGGCTGATACGATATATATATGCCTGGACGTAAATTTCACAAACTATGCACATATCGTTTGTGATCGGGGTGACAGGTATGGGGCAATTCTGAGACCGAATCCAGATAGAACGACCCTCAAAATCATAGAAATACTAGTTATCGCCTTTCAAACCATTTGATTGACCTCAACTAGGCCTTCAAATCTCCTTGACCCTGACGTGCTGCGGTCTAATGGACCTTGAATTTGGACTCAGCGACCTTCAAGACGTATGAATACCATATTTGAACGTAAAATTTCCCGCTCTTTCAGATTTTGCAGTCAAAAATTCACTTTTTTCACATTTTGAAAATTTAACCTTGAATTGACCTTGATGCAGACATGATGGATTCAAACTAGATGATTCCAGAATTGGATCCAGCGTCCGTTAAAGCCATAGAAATGATAGTCACCTTCTGTCAATAGATTTTTTTGCCGATTTGACCTTCAAATGCCCTTAAATTTGACGTAATGGAGCAAAACGGACTCCGGATTCAGATTCAGAGCGTCAAAATACAAACGAATATATAGCTCCGGTTTTTGGATTTTATCACTTTTTTGTGTGTGTCTGTGTTATTTATTTGTTTATTTATTGTGTGTGTCATTAAGAAAAGGGCAAAAAAAAAATTTCGAAATTTTGAAAAATTTTTTTAAATAGAAAATTCTTGAGGCACCGTCACAATTTTCTGCCTGAAAATACCTTGAATTATGTGAAGAAATGTGGGCATTTCTCTACAATTTTTCATTTTGGTGATGATGTACAGTTTCGGCCACAATCGATAAGAAATGCTACACTTAAAATCGATTTTCCACAAGAAAATATACTATTTTAAGGGTTACCATCCATTACATGGATACAAGGGTATCCATCCGTTACAACCCTTGAAACTACCTAAAATACTAGAAGTGAATATGATGATTTATCACTTTACAATTTTTCACGCGCTGAATTTTTCTTACCAAAGTTTTTTGTGGGCTGAAAATTTTTTTTAGTCATCTTACGTATATTAATATACAGAAAATATATTTTATATAGGTGTGCCGGTCATGTGGAAGTTGAAAAAAATTCCCAAAGTTCTGATGATAGATTATTGAAATTTATCTAAAGTTTGTTTTTGTTCCCGTAATTTTTTTACTGATCGGTTTTTGAAAAAAATAAAAAGGGTAAAAAGTATTCTACTTGATCTACTATCTAAAATGGCACCAAAACAAAACATGTGCCTACAATAGATCAATAGTATGGGATTCTAGAAATATAATATTGGAAAAGAAACTCAAGGGAAAAAATCACTTTTTCGGCTGGCATGTTGGTAACTCGGTACGTGCGTAAACGAAGTCCGAATGCGTTTTCAAGGCAATAATTCTCACAAGTCAAAAATATTTCTTCTCTTATTGTGAATAAAATTTAATTTTCTCGCATAGAAACAAAAGAAGGTACAATAAGTTGACATTTTCACGTCTGCCCTGAGGATACTTTTTGTTACAACTAATATTTACCCTGAAATCGAGATACATATTACATTTGTTTTTTTCTGTAAAATCAGAAAGGAAAACGTAAAAAAACGCTATTTCTCTTTTCCGATCGTCTCGCTGTTTATATGAATACTTATACCTGTTGTGAAATGAATTTGATAGAGTAAACAGTTAACAACCTTTTTAATTTATTTTGTTATTGCTCTTTCTTACGTACCGAGCTCGGAAACTGAGTTTCCAAAATTTTGCCTCTCATTTTAAGGCATACAGAAGAGGATAAGATCGGTTGGAAGACCGAAGGTGATGGAGAATAATTATTCTACAAATAACAGTTAAAGATAAAAACAGTTAGCGGCAATTATAGAGTTGTTATACAAACATACTCCTAACACATAAAATCATTTTTTTGACAGACACCTACCTAGAACTGGTATAAACATATGTGTATGTATTGTGTATGGAACTATGTTAATTAAAATTTGTAAAGATTTTTCATCTTCGTTGCAGACTTGTATGTTATAAAAATATTAGTAAAATTTAAGAAACAAGCGGGTATAGACTCGCTTGCGTGTGAAAAAGTCAGTCGATTACGACGATCAATATTTGAGGTTATGAGTGGAGCTATACTGCCCCCTGTCGGAATGTCATTGCTGGTGTATGTTGCGACTATATTAGTAAAAGGCGGTTAATATAAAATAGGGGTTATACAGATTTTATAAGGTTGAAATAGATTTCGCTGAGAGATTCGATGTCGGATCGTTTGTTTACATTATTTTTGTGTTTAATTATATGGAACATTTCTTTAAATATTCTTTTCCTGTAATTATGTTCTGTGCTGATTATTCTGGTATTAGAAAAGTCAAAATTGTGGTCTTGTGTGAGAGTGGGTTACCAGGGCCAGATGCCCCTCGCCAACTAGCCAAAGCGCACATAAACCAACAGATTCCATCTGAAGTTGTAATTTTTACATAATTCGCATTTGTTTTGTATGTCTAGTCATAATAAACAATTATAAGTGAACTTTTTGACAATCTAAGCTAAGAACATATGCGTATAAAAGAAATGTAAAGATGTCAAGTTTTTTAGTCTACTATTCTCAATTTATTAATCAAGCTTATTAAGCTTTTTTAGCTTTCGCCAGACGACGTCCGGCCTCTTCAGAAAACATATCATGGTAAACAGTTGTAGGTGATAGAGAACAATTATTCTACGAGAAAAAGTTTTTCACGAGAAAAAGTCCAGCTTTCTTTCTACCCTAATTAAAAAAATATTAAATTTTATCCCATATATCAACTAATTTTGAATCTGGTTCTGACCCACAGAATCAGTAGTTGTACCCGTCGTCGTCTCCAAAACTATCTCCGTAATTGTTCTCAAGACCCTCTCCAAAACAAAATAGATCATCTCGCTGATAATCCGAAAATAATGCAAGAGAAAATCCTAGAGAAGATCGCTAAGCTCTAGGAATCTTCAAGACACATCACTTCTGCTTTGCAAGAGGATATTAAAAGGATGACATCTAACTATCTCGAAATTGACAGAAATACCAATATCACTAAAAACAACAGCCGAATTAAAAATTACCCTACAGAAGAAGAATTATTGGATTATTTTATCAAAAAAAAGCTATCTTAACATGTCCCAAGAAGAAGATTGTGCTAATCAATCAGAACCTCAAGAAGAATCGTTACTCTATCTAGAATTAGTTAATCAGATAGAAAATGCCAAATGTAACGGGCAGTATTATTGCCCGTCAGATATTTCTATCTTTCAGTGTCTATCACTGTCAGATCACGTCACCGAGCCAGCTTCCCCTACCACCCGCCGGCTACTCATTACGTAATCGCAAGTGCTTAAAAGCAGTAAATGGACACAATTTCGATCAGTTCGCTGAGGAGCAGTAAGTCTGCACTCGGTGAAACTTATCTTCTTCAGGAAGATCCACTAGGTGTATTTTTAGTTCATCCTAACAGTACCGCAGGCGTTGGTTTCTTCGTCAACTAACTGTTTGAACAGCAATGGGGAGGTAGACCCAAGGTAGGAGGTAGTTGTCAATATCGACCCTGTTTTGCGAAATCACCGAGGATATATTTTGCAGTTTTCCCAGATACATCAATTGCATTTTTGGCTTTCGACTTACTGTCATCTTTACCCGTATAAATTGCATAATTATAAATACATCCGGTCACAGATTCACTTGTTTTATACAATTTTATACCAAAACGAGCTCGTTTGTTGGAGTTAAATTGCTTGAAACTAAGTCGTCCTTTGAATCATAAGATCGTTTCGTCAATTGAAATATCTCGTCCAGGTAGGTATATTTTTTGGAATCTTTCTATCAAATTTTTTAAATTTTGTCATTAGACAGTTCATCGTCATCCACGAAGTGCAGAAATTTCAAAATGATTTGAAATCTGCGAAGTAACATACTTTTGACAAAAAATTGTGTTTCTATCATAGAATCAATTGACCAATACCTGATATATGATGGTTTTTTCTTTCTTCCCATTAGTATAAGTACAATGAATGTATACAATTTGACAAATGACAATAGATTCAGTTGGCCCTTGATGTCTTCAAAATCAATTTCGAAAATAAAAATTTTTTAAATATATGGCTTTGTCGGAAATTTCATGGCCCATCTTTTCCTCCTACATAAAAGTTGTATTTTTTACTTTTTCTAAAAGAATGTTGAAGAACTCAATTTTTTGAAAAATTAAATTTAATACATATTTCCACTTCTACTCGCTCCAAAAGACAGAGTTTTTAATATTTTTAATTGGAAATTGGAGGAATTATGCTTCAAAATGTTTTGAAGATGACATGCTCTTTAAACCTTTTCCAATTTGTTATGAAAAAAACTTATGAATTTTTTTGTTAAGCATTATCAAAATATCGCAACGCAACTTTCAAACGCTTCGTTTATCGAGGGAATTTTGAGTAAGTCCAAACCTATCGAAGAATTCTCACCACTCACGCGCCCTGTTTATATTTGACTCGCTGTTTGAATGCTCGTATTTTTTCCCCATCGAAATCGGTCCAGCCGTTTCCGAGAAAACTGGATTTTTCAATCTTTCTACTCACCCCCATAACTCCCATTAAAATGATTTCTCAGAAATCTTCCGGGGAATAGAAAGTCTTATTAATACCAACTCATGGTGAAAATGTCGCAGAGATTCGGTCTGGGGCAGCTAATACATGCTTATTCTGCTATGCCCTTTAGTGTGGTAACTACTAATCAATAGGACTAAACATTGTGCAATTTTAAACCCGTTCAGGCGACATCGGTTTCAGATTGGTTTACAAATTTTTTTTAATTCTGTTAACCGAAAATTTTATAAAATAATCGCGGTTTGTAATTAAACGGTTATCCGTTTAATCGTAATCACAAAATCGCAATAACCGAATACCCGTTACCAAACCAGTTAATCGCAATTACTCGATTAATCATTTAACCGAATAGTAAGAGCACTAAGCATAAGCATTACGTAATATTCTTATTCCCTTCTAGCTCAATTTGATGGGGATTTGGTGGGGACGTAGAAACGAGTCAAACTCAACATCTTAGTTTGAAATGAGAAGTTTAGTTTATTATATAAAAGGAAAATAATGAGATAAGAGCATTTACAAGATGGGCTTATGAATGATGGAGATATGAAGTGTAGAAAATAAATAAATATGATTACAAAATAATCGGTTCTAGATTTACGAGTACAGAAAGAAAGTTAACAAATTGAATTACCTGTTATAAATCATCACTATGGATGACAGTAACAATGGTCTCAAAGTAGAGTTTTAAATCTTCATCTTAAATCTACTCATACAAGAGAAAAATCCCTACTAATAAAATCATTACATAACTACTAAGCGTTACATAATTAAGTTTTATCTTATGTAAATCAATTCCGAAAGTCAAAGATCTACGGTTAAATTACTAAAGCTACAAGTGAAATTCAAGGAATTGCTCTATATTACTATTTAAATTAAATGTGATTTAATTAGTTGCAATAGGCAAAATTAAACAGGAATACCAAGATTTAAAAGTTAAATACCAAAACTTTATTTGAATAAATTATAGGGTAGTGTCGTCAAGATAGGACCATTGTGGTTTTTTTTCATATTTTACTAGCGACAGCTTTTGTCTAGTGTGACAACACTGATTAAGATAGTACCAAACATTTACATGAGTTTGTGTATTTAAAGCTCGTTCGTGAAAAGTGTAGTGCTGACGTGTCGTTTTCCGAAACACGAAAATTTTTCTATAATCCTGGGAAACAGGCTAAAAACTTGAAGCCAAAGCATGGTACCCGCAAGGTAAGCATCTTTTTGTGTCATGTACTTTATGTTGTTACGGTTAGGCCAATTTCGTCGTCAAGGTTGGACCACCAAAATTTTTTTTTAAACGAAGACATTTACAAAGACAATAACTGGACATTTACCTTGAATTATAGGGGAAAAATGAATTTGAATTGAAATTAATAAATTTTAGATTTTCAACAGAAATTGCCGATGCAAGCGAAAGAGCGAGAAGGGAAACATTAATTCGGAAAATAAAATTAGCGCAATTAAAGCTATTAAATTGGATGAATGGACACTGAGATGAGCTTCAACTGTGTTAGAAGTGCCAAGATCTACTTTAAGACCATATATTGAAAAAATATCCTGGCAGTACGAGAATATTTTTACAGTTGACGACCAAAAAATTGCAAATACGATTAAAAATGAAAAAAAAAATTTAAACACATTAAATGTTCATTCAAAATATAAATTTTAAATATTTATTGCAAAAATTTTTTCCCAATTTAATATTTGTTTTGCAGGTGTTCTCTTCTGACGGAGAAGAAGCACTGGTAAATTATAACCAAAAATGTAGCGACCATTACTACGGTCTGAGTGTGAACGAATTAAGACTGTAATAGGGAAGGAATAAGCGGCAGGGATTGGTATTATGGCTTCATGCGTCGCCACTCAGAATTTACATTGCGCACACCCGAGCAAACAAGCTTAAACAAAGTAACATCTTTTTCAAAAACGAATATACAGCGCTTTTTTGGCCAGTTGAATTCAGTTTTGTCCGTGCACCCATTCGAATCCGCTGATATTTGGAACATGGACGAAACCGGGTTTTCTGCCGTGCTAACAAAGATTGGAAAAGTCATCTCGCAATGCAGCCAAAGAAGAAGTGGACAAATTTCATGACAAGAGCGAGGTACAATGATAACCATGGCCTTTGCAGTAAATGCCGAGTGTAATTTTATTCCACTTTTCTTTTTGTTTCCTCGAAAAAACATGCAGTCCACGTTTATGGAAAATTCATCTCCTGGAGCGGTTGACTTTGTCAATGGATATGGGTGGATGTAACAAGATGAATTTGTTAAATACATAAAGCATTTCATCTCCAGAACCAATTGTTTTAAGCAATCGCAAAAATTGTTGCTCATATACAACCACTCTTCTCCCTGAAATTTAAACGCACCAAAGTGTTGCGTGTTCGACTGAGCCTGCAGCATCCACGCCAGGAGAGTCCAGCTGTTCATTGGTTTTAGATTCGATTGGACCAATGCAAGCTACCATGCCCATGCCGAAAAAATCTAATCGTGGAAGACGTGCAATGAACAGCACGATATTAACTTCATGAGAAAACCTCGATGATCTGCGCAAAAGAAAGGAAAAGCGAGAAACATCTAAGACGCCGAAAAAACACTAAGCATCTGGGGGAAAATCTTATAAAACTCCAGCAAAAAGAGGTCGTCAATTTAGAAAAGCACAAAAAGAGTCCTCTTCAAGTGAAAAAAACGAAGACCGAGATTTTTGTATCACCTGCTTCAAAAAATGCCGCAATGTTTAACTAGGAACAACTATTGTGTGCATTGAATGCAATAAAGAAGTGCATTTAAAATGCGCAAATATCACGAGCAGTTACTTCATTTGTCACAATTGTGATTCGGAATAAGTCATTACATCTTTTTTTATTTCTTTCTTTTCTTTTTTTTTAACGGGAAATTGACTAAAAAATAAAGAGATGCATTGCCCTTTTCTCAGAAGATTTTTTTACATTAGTTTTAGTAGGTGGTCCACTCTTGACTATATGTGCCAACCTTGACTACATTTTTTTATTTTTCATTCAGTCGAAGTAATTTCCTTCTAGTGCCCAAATTTATACTATTTTAAAATCTACCTTTTGTGCTATATTGAAATACCTACTGAAATTATTTTTTAAACAAAAAATATAGAGAAAACTCAAAACTATGTCCAACCTTGACGACATTCCCCTACTAGAATCTGCAAATGTGTCACTCGAATGATCGCCGGCAATGCACTATCGAAGGATCCTGAAGCGAACCCGGTTGTACCTTATACTTCTTTCTTTGGGAAAAGTCTGTACCCCCTTTGAGCCTATCAACTTATTGTTGTATACTATACTCTACGACACGTCGTAGAGTCAAGACGCTCTCGTGCATCTTTGATAATAAAGATTGTTTGATAGACATAGGGTCTACTTTATTGTCCAGACATTACACTTATTAATCATGCGTGTTGGATGAATATAAATTCGTTACAAAAAGATTTTCTAAATTCATTTAAATATCAAGACAACACAAAAAGTACAAAATAGTGCTTGACATTGACATGGGCGTTGACTCGAAAATGCTAATTATTAATAATGCGTATCTATGATCAACTCTAAAGAACTCTAAATAAATGTATAAATAGGGAAAAATTCTTGACGCCTACCTTGTTATATTGAACCTCCAAAAGACTCGAATTATCCGCCGAATAAGATCTCAATGTCAGATTAGGGCTTCGTTGAATTTCTGTAGCTTTTTCCCCGAAAATAAACCCGGAATATATCGACAAAAGGATGGCCAGCACAGAACTGAGTCTCCGTTCTACTTCTTCTGAGCGCGCAGTTTTCGACTCACGTGAATGCTACTCAGTGAGCTAATACTCCTTGATAGCCGATCTAATAATCACAAGAGGCAAGATGGCTGCGTCTATCTGTTTTGGCAGCTTGCATAACAGTCTCGAGTAAATATAAAATATTTGTTTAAATCAAACTTTGCATATAGATAATTTCATGTAAGTGCAATATGGTGTAGGAATAAACATGGATATAGACGACTGACTGGTCTCACAATCAGACAAATGCAAATGCGACAAATATCTCTTTCTAAAATAAAAGTTATATTAGGTAGGCAAAGAAAGGTAATATTTAGATAGCTTATTTCTAAATGAAACTAAACAGATCTCACACATATCTCTTTCATTCATGTAAAATTTCTCTCATACTCCTATAATACTAGTTAAAATTCCTGCTGGCTGTCTTTACTTTAAATAAATTGGTCTGGGAAGAGAATCTCTAACCTGATACTAGTCACCACGTTACAATTCATAATTTTGCTTCCTCATAGAGGAAGCTATGCAATGGTAACAAAAATGTACTTTCTAAAAAAAGGTTTTTTTGAACATATTTTAAGTGGAATACATGATGTTTTAAAAAATTGTCCGGATGTATGTATGTGTGTTTATGTATATATTAATGTATGTATGTATGTATGTATTGTAACGTGATATTTCATACACGTACAAGAAATTACAAATCCTAAGAAAATCTATAAGTAAAGATTAAACATACAAGTCGAGTATGGAATCATCACCAAATTGCTTCGATTGGGTGACATCTGTCATATTGACCAATCAGAGTGGATTCTGCAACTAACTCCGAAACTCCAGTGACTGGGAATTTTTAAGATGGATAGAACATTAAATAAATTATTTTTCTATTAATTCTAAGATATTTAAAATTATATCATTATTTAATTATAATTTTGAAATAACCATAAATAATTTATATGATGTTTAAGGCTGTTGCAGGAGAGTCAAGAAATCTGTAGAATACTCTAACCTTCAGGGCCGTCGACTTTTTCAGGCCACAGAAAGGACTTTTTAAAAGTTTTTTCAAGTCCTGCAGCGAAAGCAGGCTCAAACTTAGGGGACCTGGTGTTTCAATTTTTGATTAGAGGAAAATATCAGCGTAATTCAATAATTTTACCTTGTGTATTTACCGATTTGTCTCACACACAAGTTGACAGCAATGGAAAAAATGGCCGGCGTCGTTGAATACACCAGGTAAAATTATTGAATTACGCCGATATTTTCCTCCAATCAAAAATCCAAACATCAAGTCCCCTAAGTTTGAGCCTTCTTTCCCTTCAGGACTCTCAAATTTCACCATTTTTTCGACATTCCTGCAACAGCCTTAAGTAGAATATAAAGTTTGAAGACGTGTATCCAACTTCAGCATCGCGTTTACTTCGATTTCTGTTCGAGTGACAGATGCGTTCGATCCCGATCGAAGTAGATTGAAGTTGGCTTTAAGCAGTAGCGTAACTAAAAATTGGAGCCCCCCCCCCCCGAAAAAATTTCTAGCAGGTCCCTTTGAAAATAAAGAGAACCTATGAAAAGGTCGATTTATAACTTATTTTGTAATAAAACAAAGTTTTGAATAAATTTAAATTTTTAAAACATAAATAGAAATACAGAGTGAAATTTATTTTTTCTACTCAGTCTAAAAGACGCAACGGAGGTCCCTCAGAGGAGGAGGCTTCCCCGCAATGCGCGGTTTCGCTACTACATAGTTACGCCACTGGCTTTAAGATGTCTCGAAGCGCAAAGGATAAAACAAGGCATAACCATCGGAAAGTTGAAAATCTCAAATCTCAAGATCCATCGGAAAATTATAAAATCTAGTGACATCTACCATGTATGTACGTTTATATTAAAAATAATGATTGTACGTAGGCTTCTCAAAATCAAAACGGTAAACGGTACCAGGGATATCTCGGTAACGGCTAGCTGAAAAAAAAAACCAAAGTGGATTTGCTGCAGCATTACTAAAACTAGGTCTGTTGCCTATAATAATTAATATTTATGAAAAATAACAAAATGGCGGACAACAATTTTTAAAAAATGCATTTTTTTCCACTGTTTTTTTGTTTAAAAAATTAGTAAAATGTTATTTTTTAATATATTATAGGTAACAGACCTAGTTCAATATGTGTAGAATGTGTGGCTTAAATTTTATAAGGATCGGTCGAATAGTTTTCATAAAATCCTTGGTACCGTTTTAAAAACGCTGTTTTGAGAAAAACGCGTTTAAAACAATAACAATACAATAAAATAAATAAAAAACATTTTTTTACGTATTTTAAGACACGTTTTATCATACCTAAAAATATTTATATCAATATCTTTCGATGGTCGTATAGTCAGTGTTTTTCTAATCATTTTTAAAAGTCAATTTTTAATAGTAAGTCGGGCTTACAAAAAGACACATAGAAAAGGGTGTTGAGATTTAAGGGCATTGAATAAACGAACTTCGAAATTTGTGTGCCTACACCAGTGGGCGTTTCTTATGTATCAAAGTATCTGATTGGTGTAGACAATAGGGCTGTACGGGAAACGACAGATAGATCGAAATCTTACGCCGGGAATATTATAATTTATGTACAACTCCGGCATTTACGACAAATTTGACGGTCTCATTGAAAATTCTATAACTTCTAACTATTTATCTGTAAGAGAGAATTCCGCGAAAGATTACGTAAAAATTCAGTATTTTGCATTGGAAGTGATCGAAACCTCATGCATATACTGTCGGAAAATGATAAAGTTTTGACATCTGTAGAGATTGTCACAGCAGACAATATGGCTGCGCGGGAGATTAGATTTCACGCTGAGAATATTGTAATTTTATGCATAACTCCGACATTTTCGGAAAATTCAAAGGTGTCATTGAAAATTCTATAACTTCCAACTATGTATCTGTAAGAGAGAATTCCGCGAAATATTACGTAAAAATTCGTATTTTGCATTCGAAGTGGTCAAAATGTCAAGAACCATAGGAAAATTATATCATCTAGTGACATGTATCATGTGAGTACGCGAGTGATACATATTTTCGGTCGGTAACATACGTCGCTGCTCTACTATTAACTACTGACGCACTATAGATCATGTCAAAACTTTATCACTTTCCGATGGTTCTTGACATTTTGACGATTTCAAATGCAAAATACGAATTTTTACGAAATATTTCACGGAATTCTCTCTTACAGATGCATAGTTGGAAGTTATAGAATTTTCAATGACACCTTTGAATTTTCCGAAAATGTCGGAGTTATGCATAAAATTACAATATTCCCGGCGTAAATTTCGATCTATCTGTCATTTCCCGTACAGCCATACTGTCTACACCAATCACATACCTCGATACATAAGAAACGCCCACTGGTGAAGGAACACAAATTTCGAAGTTCGTTTATGCAATGTCCTTAAGTTTGTTTTATAAAAAATATAAATGAATTTTTCAAGTAGCAGAAAAAAGAAATAAATATTGTTCAACTCTGATTGTGGCAATATGATATCAATTTTTGGAAACCTGGCACAGTGCTATTTTTATTGAAAGTTTTAATTGAACAGTAACATCGGGTGGCTTCAGCCTCTCCGTTTTATGCGCAATGTTGGCGTAACCTGTTGTTGCAGCAACGCGAGAATAATGTACCGAGATTTAATGATAATATAATATAATATATAATATATATATATATA
>UCOH01012543.1:0-32598 GCA_900474275.1 Synergus japonicus
CTGTCACGTTTTATCCTATCGTATCCTATTGTATGCTATCGTGTCTTATCTTATCGTATTCTATTGTATCCTATCGTATCCTATTGCATTTTATTGTATCCTATTGTATCTTGTCATGTTTTATCCTATCGCATTCTATCCTATTTTATCATATTCTATTGTATTCTATCCTGTCGTATCTCATCCTACCGTATTCAATCCTATCGTATTCTATTGTATCCTATCGTATCCTGTCACGTTTTATCCTATCGTATCCTATTGTATGCTATCGTGTCTTATCTTATCGTATTCTATTGTATCCTATCGTATCCTATTGCATTTTATTGTATCCTATTGTATCTTGTCATGTTTTATCCTATCGCATTCTATCCTATTTTATCATATTCTATTGTATTCTATCCTGTCGTATCTCATCCTACCGTATTCAATCCTATCGTATTCTATTGTATCCTATCGTATCCTATCACATCCTATTGTATCCTGTCATGTTTTATCCTATCGCATTCTATACTATTTTATCATATTCTATTGCATTCTATCCTATCGTATCCTATTATATTGTACTATATCCTATTATGTCATATCGTATCCTATCACATCTCATCGTATCCTATTGTATGCTATCGTGTCTTATATTAACGTATTCTATTGTATCCTATCGTATGTTGCCGTATTTTATAATATTGTATTTTATTGTATCCCATTGTGTCCTGTCATGTTGTATCCTATCGCATTCTATCCTATTTTCTCATTTTCTATTTATTTTATCCTGTCGTATCCCATCCTACCGCATTCAATTCTATCGTATTCTATTGTATCCTATCGTATCCTATTGTATTTTATTGTAACAGAATACAATAGTATTCTGTTATGTTTTATCCTATCGTATTCAATCCTATCGTATCCTATTATATTGTATTATATCCTATTGTATCATATCCTATCACATCCTATCGTATCCTATTGTATGCTATCGGATTTTATTTTGTCGTATTCTATTGTATCCTATCGTGTGCTGCCATATTTTATACTGTTGTATTTTATTGTATTCTATCGTATACTATCATTTTTTATCCTATTGTATTTTATTGTATCCTATTGTATTCTATCCTATCGTATCCCATCCTACCGTATTCATTCCTATAATATTTTATTGTATCCTGTCGTATTTTATCCTATTGAATTCTATTGTATCCTATCGTATCGTATGCTATCGTATCCTATCCTTTTGCCTTTATTATTAATTTAATTGTAATTTCTTTTAATAATTTTATGCTGAATTCAGTGGATGAATTTTATAGTTGATGAAATTTGATAGTTGATGAATTTTATAGTGGATGAATTTTATAGTGGATGAAATTTGTTGCAGGTACCAGTTTAGCCACTTCACAAGGTCTGGGGTTAATTTACCCCCGGAAGCCGAATCCTGAAATGCACTGGGGCATTCGACCTCTCGACTTGTTGCTTCCTGTCTTTTTGTTCCTCGCTTTATATTCTCTGCGAAAGTTCTTGCATTCTGATTTCTGAATAAGAGAAATAGACAAGGAGTGCTTTTTGAAGCTCGACATTCCTCGTCATGTCAAATTTCATGGGACATTTATTTATTTATTGTTAAAAAAATTTAGGAATGAACCTTTTGCAAAACTAGTTTTTCCCATCAGGGCCCCGACTAGTTTTCCTTTTCAGGGCCCCGACAAAAAAATTACACTTTATCATCGTCGAAGCTGCTGACTGAGATTTTGATCAGGGTGACCAAAAGAATAAATTTTTCAATTTCCCTGAATTTTCTCTGACTTTTCACTGATTTTCAGACGAATTTTCCTGATAGGAAAGTATTAAAAATACGTATAAATTTTTAATAATAATGATATGGAAATTTTTTTCAAATGTCGTATAATATCAGTTTAAATCTTTTGAAATTTAAAAATACTTTACAATATTTAACGTTAGTAAAAATCTTTTGAATTTAAAACAACTTTTGAAAAGATTTCTTAAAATTTCCTGTAATCTTTCGAAATTTCATAAAAAATTTTCAGAACCTCGTGAAATATTTTTGAATTCCACGAGGAATTATAAAATATCTTGAAATGAACAAAAATTTTTTTAAATTATTTGAAACCTATTGAAATTCTTTAAAATTTGCTGAAATATCTTAAAATTCCATGAAATCCTTTACAATTATTTTACAAAATCGTTTACAAACCAGAAAAATCTCCATGGATTCTTGAAAATTCCCTAAAGTGCATTAAAATCTCTAAAAAAAAAGATCGAAAATAAAAAATCTCACGAAATCTTTTAAAAATCAAAAATGAATTGAAATTTTTTTAAATTCAATGAGGATTCTATTAAAATTCCTTAAAATCATTTTCAAAATATCAAAATTACTTAAAATTTTTACAAGTTTTTTAAATTCCTTTAGAATTCTAGGAAAAACTTTAAAATCCCTAATACATAAATATTTCTTAAAAATTTTGAAAGTCTCTTGAAATTTCTTAAACTTTTACAAAATCTTTTATAAATCATATAAAGATTTAGATATGATTTCGAAAATTTTTGGAATTTCAAGGGAATTTCCGGAAAAGGTTCTGGGGATTTTAAAGTTTATCATGTAATTTCTAGAAATGTTAAGAGAATTCAAGAGATTTTTTTAGTGTTTTAAATATTAAAAAATTGTTAAGGATTTAATAGAATCTGATGAAATTTCTAATGATTTTAAAAGATTTTAAATATTAAGAAACTTCAAGAGGTTTCTAGGAATTTTTAGAAAGGCTAGGTATAAAAAATCTACAAATATTTCTGATTGGCGACAATCCACTTACAAAAGATCTCAACGCTCTTCTAGCTACATATAAATATCTCTTTATATTTCCCTCTCTATTGTGGTTTCTTGACTTTTCTATTTCTTGTTTTATCGTATATAGTATCGATTTTATAGGAGGCTTGGGGCAAATGTCGAACCATAAACAAATTTCGACACGTCGATTTTCCTGCTTTGGGCTTTCGAAAATTATCTGATATACCTTTATACTCTGCTAGTCATGCCAAATTTAAAAAAGTTACACTTTATATTTTCCTAGCTCAATTTTATTATCTTCGAACCACAAGATTTTTTTAGATGGATTATCCTGAGGTAAATGATGTGGGTGGAAACGACTATACCAAAGTATGTCAATTTTTCTCAAGTTCCTTAGTCACATTCTTTCGAAAAATTTTCGAGGGTAAAGTTGGTCTTTATACCCATCTAGAAATTCCCTATCCCCCATTTAAAGTAGGGTTCTAGCGTGGCCGGGATTTTAGAAGTTCTAGTCTAGAAGAAACTAATCAGGGCCTTGTCTGGCAATAGTGGGAAATTTCTTACGAATTTTTAGCATTTCTACTTGAAATCGTGTAGAAATTTCGATAGGGGTCCAGTGGGGGCTTCATCAGTTTTCCCTTTTTAGTCGGGGCCCTGATGAGGAAAACTAGTCGGGGCCTGATTGGAAAAACTAGTCGGGGCCTGATTGGAAAAACTAGTCGGGCCTTGATGGGGAAAACTAGTCAGGGCCCAAGTAGACCCCCATAATATAATATAATATAATATATTAATAAATGTATAAAAATTTACTACAAATTGCTTGTTTACTACAGTTATTTCGAAGATAATTAGGGCAAGAGAATAAAACAGTTTTAGGTTCGAAGAGAAGCCTTTACATGGTCCATAAATGTCGAAAATAAAAATCTGTAATTAGAACTTTAATACACAATAGCAATGAACGAAACAATCAGAGTCTGAATCGATATATCAATCTCATTAACGCAAGGTTTATTTTATCAGTAAAATTTTTATATTTTAGAGGTGAGCGAGTAAAAAATTATGCCATAGAGTAAAGAGTAATTGGAGAAGGAAATCCCTGGTGAATTTTGGAATTCGTGGACGTGGTTCCATTGAGGCGTTTTCTTATTCAGGAAGCTGAGCGGTGTTTGGGATTCTGAATTTATGGAGGTGAAGCAAGTTGTAACCACCTCTAATCCTATCTACCCTTATTCAAGAGCATGAACCTTTTTTAATTGCAACGACGCTGCATTATGCACCTCTCACCTAATCTTTTTGAATGAGCCCATTTTTTAAAATAAAAACACTACTTCGCTCTTCAGAATGTGTGAATCCGCATGACGCAATTAATTTCAATTCGCTGGTAATCATACTTCAGTTTATAATCAGTTTATTTATAATTTTAGAGAATTTCCAAGGATTTCGAAGGATTATGAAGAATTTCCAGGCATTCTTTGGAATTCTTTGGGGGTCTAATGATTTCAAGAGATTCTCAATAATTTTTAAAAAGATTTTTAAAGGTTTGAAATTTTAAGAGATTTTTAAGGAAGTTTAGGGAATTCACAGAATTTTAAGGATTTTTCAAGTTCCTTGTGGAATTTTAGAGGATTTTAAGAATCTGGAAGGAATTGAAAAAAAAATTATTTTTTAAAGTACTTTTAAGGGATTATTTTGTGGAATTTAAAACAATTTTTAGAGATCGTACGTATTTTAAAGGATTTTAAAAGACTTGTAAGCCTTTTAAGAAATTTTGATTTTTTTAAAGTGATTTTGAGAGATTTCATTGAAATGTTAAAGAAATGTACAAGATTTTTATAGAATTTCCAAAGATTTTCAAGAATTTTAAAAAGCTTGTAAAAATTTTAAAGAAATTTTGACATTATCAAAATGATTTAAAAAATTTAAATATTCCTCGTGGATTTAGAAAAATTCGTTTGAAGTAATTTTAAGGGATTTTAATCATCCTCGTGGATTTGATAAGAATTTCATGAAATTAGTATTACTTCCAAAAATTTTGTTGAATTTTATGAATACTTTAAGAGATTTTTGTGAATTTTAAAAGATTTTGAAGTTTTTTTGGGGAATTTAAAGTATTTGAAACGATTTTGAGGAATTTTAAAACAATTAGTGAAAGTTTAAGGGATTTCATGAAATATTAAAAAAATTTAATGGATTTCGTCGAATTTTAAAATATTTTGCAGGAATTTGCAACAGAGAGCTAATCGGGCTTATTTTTGTGGTGTGGGGAAAATGGGGAGCATAAGGGGGCAAATTGGGTTCATTTTCGTGGTGTGGGGCAAATGTGGTGCAAATCAGGCGTATTTCTGTAGTGTCAGGCAAATGTGGTACAAAGGGGGCAAATCGGGCGTATTTTTGTGGTGTGGGTAAATACGGTGCAAAAGGCGGCAAATTAGGCGGATTTTTGTTGTGTGGGGCAAATGGGGTGCAAATCGGGCGTATTTTTGTAGTGTGAGACAAATGGGGCTGCAAATCGGGAGTATTTTTGTAGTGTAGGGCAAATGTGGTAAAAGGGGGCCAATCGGGCGTATTTTTATGGTGTGGGGAAAATGTGGTGCAAAAGGGGGCAAATCGGGGGTATTTTTGTGGTGTGGAGTAAATATGGGGCAAAACTAGCAAATTAGGAGGATTTTTGTTGTGTGGGGCAAATGGGGTGCAAATCGGACGTATTTTTATAGTATGGGGTAAATCGGGCGTATTTTTGTAGTGCGGGGCAAATATGAGGCAAATCGGGCGTATATTGCGGTGTGGGGCAAATGGGGTGCAAATTGGGTATATTTTTGTAGTGTGGGGCAAATGTGGGGCGAATCGGTCGTATTTTTGTGGTGAGGGGCAAATATGGTGCAAATCGGGCATATTTTTGTGGCCTGGGGCAAATTTGGTGCAAAAGGGGGTAAATTGGGCGTATTTTTGCGGTGTGGGGCAAATGGGGTGCAAATTGGATATATTTTTGTAGTGTGGGGCAAATGTGGGGCAAATCGGGCGTATTTTGTGGTGTGGGGCAAATATGGTGCAAATCGGGCATATTTTTGTGGTCTGTGGCAAATTTGGTACAAAAGGGGGCAAATTGGGCGAATTTTTGCGGTGTGGGGCAAATGGGGTGCAAATTGGGTATATTTTTGTAGTGTGGGGCAAATGTGGGGCAAATCGGGTGTATTTTTGTTGTGTGGGGCAAATATGGTGCAAATCGGGCATATTTTTGTGGTCTGGGGCAAATTTGGTGCAAAAGGGGGCAAATCGGGCGTATTTTTTTGGTGTGGGCAAATGTGATGCTAAAGGGGGCAAATCGGGCGTATTTTTGTTGTGTGGGGCAAATGGGGTTTGTTTAAAGTGATATTATACGAAATTTTTTTTAAATTTCAATAGTATTTTTACTGAAAATTTGTTCGTATTTTCCATCCTTGTCTGTCAGGGAAATTTTTCTGAAAGTTAGGGGGAAAAGTCAGGGAAATGTCAGGAAAATGGAAAAATGGAATCTTGTGGCCACCCTGTTAATTAAAAAATATCTTGCCCAACATTTTAATGAAAAAAGCACAGAGAAACTTCTGTATTTTTCGTTTTTCGTGTACCTCGTTCCGGCATATCTCGCTTTTTCAATAACAGCTTCATATTATTTTTAGATTTCAAGCGCGAAATTTGTCTTTGAGTTTTGCACAAGGATATAACTTCCCTAATATCATTCCAGAAGATGCAATATTTTTCTCCGCTTATCTTGGAAATATGTATATTTATATCTCTTTCATTTTCTCGAAATTTGATCAAATTTATGCAAAATTTCTTCTTGTACATAAAAAAATCAATTCCGAGCATATTTCAGTTTTCAATTGTTTGACGAATTTCAATAAGTTTCTATTAGAGCGTAAATTGACACGAGAATGAAACTGTTTAGAGGACACGTTAGAATATTTCTTCACTCGGTCTACAAGACTCTCCATTATTCTATATGACAGCAGAGTTATTGATGAAGTGGCAAAACTGGCGAACAGTTTTCAAACTTTTCTCGATCCTTATTCGTTTAAACACAGTTCCTCCGACACATTTTAATACTTATTTTACTTTATTGTGTTTTAATACTGTGTAAGTGCTTGTAATAGATTAAGATGACAACAATTGAAGTCAATTTTTTAAAAAGTTCAAAACAGCACCAAGAATGAATTTTCTACATTAAGGGCATGTATTACTTACGCGATCCCTACTTTACCGACATTTTTTTCTCTGTAACGCTACGTCTACATTTATTGAGATACCACATTGAAAATTTCTATATTTGAAGCTAAAGCCTTAAGGTACGTTTGTCTGGTCCTAAATATTGACATTTAAAAAAAAAATTTTTTCAAAAAATTTTTTTTTATTTTTACAAAAGTTTAAGACCAGACAAACATACATTAGCATATTTTCTTCAATTTTATAAATTTTCAACTTGATATCTTTATAAATGTATACGTAGCGTTACAGAGAAAAAAATGTCGGTAAGGTAGGGATCGGGTAAGTAATACATGCCTTTAAACTTTCTATAATCCTATAATATGGAATCAATCTTCGAGTGATGTTAAAGTGTCTAAGGGATTATATTAATATTATCGTGATCCATTTAGATGATTCATTACAGATATAAAATATGTTCTCCAGTCTTTGAGGCTATAATGGCAGTAATGACATTACGACAGCGACAATAATTCATAGTCATGACGATCGATTTTCAGATAATGGTGACAAATTCTCATACGTTGCAGAAATCGCTGCTACCGGATTTCACTTGAAAATTGTCAAACTTTCAAATTCTGCTGCCACTGAAAATCTTTTGAATTTTCTTCAAATTGTTTTTTACTCTTTTCTAAAAGATATTGGATCCTTTTAAAAACCTATTGATCAATTAGAATTAAAAAAAAAGCAACTTTCGTCAAATTAGACGTCTGATACTTCAGCCCAATGACAGTGAGTTAATAAAAAAAAAGTTTTGTGTATGTGTCCTGAGTAGAATTTTATTAGTTTGATAGATGTTATAGGGAGTAGGACATGACCAAAATCGAGGTTGAAGCAACAGTGAGTTGGCGGCCGTGAGCTTTGACCCGGTGACCCGGAGTGCATGGGTTGCCAGAGGGTCGGTGGAGAACCGGGAGCTTACTCTCTATCTCTCTGTCTTTCTCTTTTTCTCTTCTCTCACTCTCTCACTCTCTCTCTCTCTCTCTCTCTCTCTCTCTCTCTCTATCTACTCTCTCTCTTCCTCTCTCTCGATGGGCGGAATGGAATCGATACCTGCCTACCCTGCCAGTAGAATCTACTCCGCCTCCAGAACCTTATCCACTCTCCTCCTCTCCTCCTGCACTAATCTCTTCTTCGTTCTTCTTTGGGAAGAGGAAGTGGTACCAGCAACGAGATAAAATGAAACCACCACCTGGTTCTCTTTGGGCCAATAACCATGGTCTTATAGTTGAACATCACCCCAGTTTCCTGAATGAAAAATAAATCGAAAAAAAGCCTAATGAGAACAAGGATCTGGAGGCTAGATGTGTTTTTTTTTTATTCTTGAGGCTTTGAAGTAGAAAGATTATTTATAATAATCGGGCGTATTTTTGTGGCGTGGGGCAAATGGGCTGCAAATCGCAAGTATTTTTTGGTGTGGGGCAAATGAGGTGCAAATCGGGCGAATTTTTTGGTGTGTGTCAAATGAGGTGCAAATCAGGCGTAGTTTTTTGGTGTGGGGCAAATTGGGTGCAAAAGGGTGCAAAATTGGCGTTTTTTGTGGTGTGGGACAAATGCCGCGCAAATCGGGTGTATTTTTGTAGTGTTTCGAACGCACAAATAAGTTATGCGTTCATTAAAAAAATAACAATTCACAAGTTTGGTGTAGTTAAATTATTAGTTTATTTAGAAAATGACAATTATTAAGTATAGAAAATATAAAAATGGTTATATTTCAAAGTATAGGAATCGCGATATCGCAGAGGACAAGTTAAGATACTCTTGAAGCTCTGATGCGACTGACTTAAGTTCTACCAACTTATTTGAAATACAAAAAAAGAGAAAGTGAAATTTGACAATATAGTCTGGTTTATTGGTAGGGTTTGTCTGGTGACAATTTCTACTAGATGATGTTGTCCCGTTAGGCGAGTGTATAGAAAGATGCGGCGGTTTATAAGGGCCTTTTGACTATTTTTTTTGGAAAACGTGCTTTACGCTCCATAGCCTGGCTTAAGAGAACAGCATCATATATTTTCTTAAGGTTTTAAAGATACTATAGCGTGAGAATTTTTGAAACTCGAAGTACATTTTATAAATATAATCTGTTCAGAAGATGTAATCTGAACATGTAGTGTGGGACAAATGTGGTGCAAATGGGGGCTATTCAAGCGTATTTTTTGGTGTGGAGGAAATGAAGTGCAAATCGGGCGTATTTTTGTAGTGTGGGGCAAATGTGGGGCAAATCGGGCGTATTTTCGTGCTGTGGGGCAAATGTGGGACAAATCCGGCGTATTTTTGTAGTATGGGGTAAATCGGGCATATTTTTGTAGTGTGGGGCAAATGTGGTGCAAATCGGACGTATTTTTGTAGTGTGGGGCAAATATAGAGCAAATCGAGCGCATTTTTGTAGTATGGGGTAAATACGGTGCAAATGGGGCAAATCCGGCGTGTTTTTGTAGTATGGGGTAAATCGGGCGTATTTTTGTAGTGTGGGGTAAATCGGGCGTATTTTCGTGGTGTGGGGCAAATCTGAGGCAAATCTGAGGCAAATCCGGCGTGTTTTTGTAGTATGGGGTAAATCGGGCATATTTTTGTATTGTGAGGCAAATGTGTTGCAAATCGGACGTATTTTTGTGGTGTGGGGCAAATGGGGTTCAAATCGGGCGTATTTTCGTGGTGTGGGGCAAATATGGTGTATTTTTGTAGTATGGGGTAAATCGGGCGTATTTTTGTAGTGTGGGGCAAATTTGGTGCAAATCGGACGTATTTTTGTAGTGTGGGGCAAATATAGGGCAAATCGGGCGCATTTTTGTCGTGTGGGGTAAATGCTGTGCAAATCGGGCAAATCGCGCGTATTTTTGTGGTGTGGGATAAATGGGGTGCAAATCCGGCGTATTTTTGCCGTGTTTGGGTAAATGTGGTACAAATGAAGCAAATCGGGCGTATTTTTGTGTTTTGCGGTAAATATGGTGCAAAAGGAGGCAAAATTGGCGGATTGCTTTTGTGAGGGGCAAATGGGGTGGAAATTGGGCGTATTTTTATAGTGTGGGGTAAATCAGACCTATTTTTGTGTTGTGGTGTAAATGTGGAGCAAATAGGGCATATTTTTGTAGTGTGGGGCAAATGTGGGGCGATTCAGGCGTATTTTTGTAGTGCGGGGTAAATCGCGCGTATTTTTGTAGTGTGGGGCAAATGGGGTGCAAATCGGGCGTATTTTTGTAGTGTGGGGTAAATGTGGGTCAAATCGGACGTATTTTTGTAGTATTTGGGTAAATGTGGTGCAAATGGGGAAAATCGGGCCAATCGGGCGTATTTTTGTAGTGTTTGGGTAAATGTGGTGCAAATGGTGCAAATCGCGGGTATTTTTGTGGTGTGGAGTAAGTATGGTGCAAAAATTGGGCAAATTAGGCGGATTTTTGTTGTGTGGGGCAAATGGGGTGCAAATCGGGCGTATTTTTGTAGTGTGGGGCAAATGGGGTTCAAATCGTGTGTATTTTTGTAGTGTGGGGCAAATGGGGTGCAGATGGGGCGTATTTTCGTAGTGTGGGGTAAATGTGGTACAAAGGGGACAAATCGGGCGTATTTTTGTGGTGTGGGGTAAATGGGGTACAAAGGGGGCAAATTGGGTGGATTTTTTTATTCCTATTACAAATAACATCTCCATTTGTTAATTTTAATTTTTATTCTTCTGGCAAAAATTGTTTTCAGAGGAGCATGAGAACATTCTAAATGCCCAGAGATAAATTTTATCGTTAAATCGATGTAACTTCACCCCATTTGCAAACCGTTTCAGTGTCAAAAGCATGAATGTATTCAATGCGAGTGAATCAGTATGCAGTATGCTGACTCGGTATACTACATGTCGATTTACATGTATTACTTCCAGCCAACCGTCTGACCAATCGTGCCCGCATCTACTGCTCAGATTCACACACCAGTTGTCAAACAGCTATAAAAGCGATTTTATGAACTTTTTATTAAATTTCAAATCAAATTGAAATTGAAAACCGAATTATCCAGCGGAAAAATATACATTTCATATATGCCTGCAACATGATCCTGTAGACCTGTCGGTGTCAGCTATTTCAACAATTTTCTACGACCTCGTTTTCCTCTCTATTTTTTTTCATCATCTCTTTTATTTTCTTTTTCATTTATTTTCTGAATCATTCGTTCTGGTCACCAACAAATGCCAACAAACTTGTCATTTCTTGTGCCTGAGGTTTAACTCTATTTAGAGTGAATAATATTACTTATAGTTAAATTTTACGGAATTTAGATATGTTTCTAGGAATTTTGAAAGATTTCAGTGAATTTTAAGGGATTTCAATAAGTTACCAATAATTTTAAAAGATTTTAGGAATACTTTTAGAGATTTTTTGGAATTTTAAAAGATTTTGAATTTTTTTTTGAGGAATTTAAAGTATTTGAAATGATTTTGAGGAATTTATAAATAATTAGTGAAAATTTAAGGGTTTTTATGAAATATTAAAAATTTTTTAAGGGATTTCAACGAATTTTAAGATGTTTTCCAGAAATTTCAAAAGAATTTAGCGAACTTTAAGGGATTTCAATAAGTTTCGAATAATTTAAAAAGAATTTGACGCATTTTAAGAGATATTAAAGTTCCTCGGGGAAATTTAAATAAATTTTTGCATTTTAAAAATAATTTTAATTTTAAATATTCCTCTTGGAATTAAACAAAATTTCAGCAATTATTTTTCATTTTTAAAAGTTTTTGTGAGAGTTTTGTTTCCAATAATTTTTATTTAGAGATTTTAATATATTTTAGAGGGAATTTCAAAGGATTTCACGTGAGTTTTATGATTTTATGGAATTTTAATAGATTTTGAAGAATTATGATATTTTATATAGGATTTTAAATATTTTAGTGAAATTTTAAGGAATTTAAAGATGTTTTTGGGAATTTCAAAAGACTTTTGCGAACTTTAAGAGATTTCAATAAGGTTCCAATAATTTAAAGAGATTTTGACGCATTTTGAGAGATATAAAGTTCCTCGGGAAAATTTAAACAAATTTGGACATTTTAAAAATAATTTTAATTTTAAATACTCCTCGTATTCAAAAATATTTCAGAAATTATTCTTTATTTTTAAAGGTTTTTGTGAGATTTTTTTTTCCAAGAGTTTTTATTTAGAGATTTTAATATAATTTGGGGAATTTCAAAGTTTATTATTGAATTTGAAAGATTTTCACGAGATTTTTATGATTTCATGGAATTTTAACTAGATTTTGAATAATTATGATATTTTATATAGGATTTTAAATATTATAGTTAAATTTTAAGGAATTTAAAGAGATTTTCACTCATTTTAAGAGATATTAAAGTTTCTCGAATAAATTTAAATAAATTTTGACATTTAAAAAAAAATTTTAATAAATTTAAATATTTCTCGTGGAATTAAAAAAAATGTTTAATTATTTTTTATTTTTAAAGGTTTTTGTGAGATTTTTGTTTTCAAGAATTTTTATTTAGAGATTTTAATATATTTTAGGGAATTTCAAAGTTTATTGTTGAATTTGAAAGGTTTTCACGAGATTTTTATAATTTCGTGGAATTTTAACTAGTTTTTGAAGAATTATGATATTTTATAGGATTTTAATTATTATAGTAACATTTTAAGGAATTTAAAGATGTTTCTAGGAATTTAAAAAGATTTCAGCGAATTTTAAGGGATTTCAATAAGTTTCCAATAATTTAAAGAAATTTTGACACATTTTAAGAGATATTAAAGTTCCTCCTGGAATTTTTTAATATTTCAAGAGATTTTAAAAAAATTTTTAATTGAATCAGCTTTTTCAACAATTTTCTACGTCCTCGTTTTCCTCTCCCTTTTTTTCACATCTCTGTTATTTTCTTTTTCATTTATTTTCTGAATCATTCGTCCTGGTCACCAAAAAACTCGTCATTTCTTGTGCCTGAAAGCTGACTATGTTTATAGAGTGAATAATGTCGTCAACGTATAAGAGAATTTATCGCAATTTTGCCAATTCATCCGTGAAAATGATTTTAAAAGAGCTCAGCACTTCTGGGTCAAAGAATTTCCTGTAAATAAAATAACTAGGCAACATCACGGATTTTTTTTTCACATTAGCAAAGCGGTACTAATTATGCACTTTGGAGAATTTTCGCTGTAAAAAGGTGTCACTCGCAGTCTGATATTAATGCGGCCGGATAATTGTATCCATGCAGCCTTGATGGTATGAAAAGAAGCTGAAACTACCTCTTCCAGAAACCTTTTCAAGGAAAATTTTATATTTTATATAATTTTGTCGAAGCTATCCCGTTTAGAAATTTCCCTATTTTTCCTCATTTAAAGTAGGGTTCTGGCGTGGCCCGGATTAGAAGTTCTAGTCTAGAAGAAACTAATCAGGGCCCTGTCTAGCGCTAGTGGGAAATTTCTTACGAATTTTGAGAATTTATACTTCAAATCGCGTAGAAATTTCGATAGGGGTTTAGTGGGAGCCTCACTAGTTTTTCCTTTTTTAGTCGGGGCGCTGATGGGGAAAACTAGCCGGGGCCCTGATGGAAAACTAGTCAGGGCCCTGATGGGGAAAACTAGTCGGGGCCCTGATGTGGAGAACCCGCTGGGTACCTGATGGGGAAAATTAGTCGGGGCCCCAGCTATTTTTAACGCAATTCAATTGTTTTTGGTATTTCAGTGAAAATATTATACGTTTCCGATGTATTTTTCGACGCTGAATCCGAATCCGATGTTAAAAATATAATAAACCTAAAAACAACCCTTAAATATTGTAAAAACTACCCCTTTTCTCATCTCAAATATTTTTATATATTTTTTTCGTCATAACAATTTAAAAATTATTCTTTTTTTTTTGATTGTTATTTCTTGTTCAGTGAATTTACTTGCGAAAATTTCTACTCAAAAATTTTTGAGACTGCTTATTACGAATCTGCAGTCAGAATACTAACATTTTGAAATTCAAGAAATCAAGATTGCAGATTCAAAATGGCGGTTTCAAATTTGTGTCCGTAATTTTGAATCCGTCATTTTGAATTTTGAAAATCTGATAACAAATTCATAATCAGTGACCCTGAAAATTGACCCATACTAATAATAATAATAATAATCTTATATAGATTCTTAAATAATTAATTATTTGGAAAAACGCTATTTTTTATGTTTGTTTATTTATATATTCAGTATTATAAAGAATTTGATTAATTAAAATATATTTTTATGTTCTTTCAACACTAAAGTAGCTAAAAATGCAAAATATTTGAGGAATTTTAATGAAATATAAAAAAAATGTCGAGAAAAATAAAAAAAATCAGGTATTACAGCCAATATATTGGCTTCTGTGTCTGAAAGGTAATAAATTCTCCTTTAAGAAATTCCTCTATAAAAGAAATTGTCCGATATCATAAAGGAATGAGTGTCATGGTTCATCTAATTCTACAAAAGTTATTTTTCTGTAAGGAAATCGTTTCATTTAAATTGACTAATGGAAAACTTTCTCAAATATCTCATTTTAATAAAACTGAATAAAACTGCTTCAACACTTTGTTTCGCAAAAAAATTTTTTTTGCAAAAAACATTTCGCTAAAATTTTTTTGCAAAAAACATTTCGCTAAAATTTTTTTTGCAAAAATTGCAAAAAACATTTCGCTAAAATTTTTTTTGCAAAAATTGCAGAAAAATTTTGCAAAAAATGCAAAAAATTTCGCAAAAAAAAGATTTTGCAAAAATCGACAGCAAAAATTCCCAAGGACAAGAGCATGGAATTTTTACCCAGATTTCATGGACAATAAAATATTCTGGTGGCATGAGATGTTTTATGATAAAAAAACAGAATTCGCAGTTGTTGATTTTTATGTGGATCGATCACTTTTGAAAACATGTCGATTCTCAAACCATGCGGTTATAAAAACGCATTATTACTGAAGTTACAGGTTGTTGGGTTAACCGAGGTTGAGCCGCCAGGGGTGGTTTATCGATTAAACTTTTCCCGCCACCATCTCACCAGTTTTATATGATCATGACCCCTTAAGACATCAGCACTTTCCGAATTTCGAATTTCGATATCGCATTTACATTTTTATCTCAATGTTACCTTAAATCTTAAGAAAAAACTTGACAGTACTTTATAGAAAAATAATGAAATAATTTATAGAATTCTAATTTCATCTCGCAAATGAAGTACTAAAGGGGAGAGAGTTTTAATGTTCTTCCTGGGATGCAAAATTGCTTTTCATAAAAAGAGCATTTCTGTGAAAATGTTCTTCACTGAAACGCGTGTCAGAAATGTGCAGATGGCGTGCAAATTAAATTTTGTATTTTAATGAGAGAGATATTCTTACTTTTAAAAATCCTTTTCTTCTTTCAGAATATTTATTCACTTTTCGATATATGGAAATATAGAGTGCTATTCTATTAATTATGCAAGTATTTTTAAACAAGAAATGAGAGTACTTTTATTGCATGCACATAATTTATATAAATACAGAATTATATGCATAGAGAATCTAAAGTCGCATCAGTATTTCTAAAGTTAATGGATGTTACTCTTTAAAAGATGTTCTCCTTTAAATTTCTGCAAAAAGCTTCAAAAGGAAAAAGAGTTGTTATGTGTTATGTGTATACAATATTTATGTAAGAAATAAATTATTGAAAATTGAATATTGAATTTTGAAAATTTCGAAATATCGTGACGCCTATTCCGTACTCCTGATTCATCGTGTAAGTATCGATAGTGATTTCCGAGAATCGATACTTGCCGAATCGTAAATTACAGACGTGAATTTTATTTGAAATTTTGAATTTGGTTTCGTTAATAATCATTTTGTCACGAGTCTAAACTTGAAATTTTATGGAATTTTTAAATATTTTATGAGGGATAATGGGATTTTAAATGTTATCATAGAATTTTAAAGAATTTCAACAAGTTCCTGGGAATTTTTAGAATTTTTCACGACTTTGATCAGATTTTAATTGGACTTCAAGATACTTTTATGTCTTTTAAAATATGTATCTGGGATTTAAATAAGGAATTTAAAACTTTATAGGGAGCTTTATTGAGGAATTTTAAAAGCTTTTTATGATTTTTAAAAGATTTTTTAGAATTTACAAAGATTTCGAAGGTTTTCGTCAAATTTTAAGGGTCTTCAAGAAATTTTTCGATTTTTAAAAGACGTTGTGGAATTTTTATTGGTTTGATGGAGTTTTATGAGATTTCTAATAATTTACATAAAAGTATTTCCAGAGATTTTTCTGATTTTTAAAACATTTTGTGAAATTTTAAAGGATTTCATGGAATTTGATAAAATTTCTAATGATTTTAAGGGATTCTAAATGTGAAGGAATTTCAAGAGGTTTCTAGGCAGTTTTAGAGATTTTCATGAATTTTAACGTGGATTTCAAAAGATTTATTATTTTGAAAATTTTCGTAGAATTTTAAGAGATTTCAGGATATTTCGTGAAATTTTAAAGGAATTCATGCAACTTTAAAAAATTTTAAAGAGTTTTAAGGGATTCTAAATATTTTTAAATTATGAGGATTTTTAAGAGATTTTAAAAGATTTCAACGATTTCAATCGACTTTTAAGGTTTTTGTGAAATTTTATGAAATTTCAAAGAAATTTAAGATATTTTACAAGATTTCTAAGAATGACGAGGGATTTTATGGAATTTTATGGGATTTCTAATAATTTTAAGTGATTTCAAAAGATTTTTTTTGATCGTTAAAAGAGTTTGTGAGAATTTTAAAAGATTTTATGGAATTTGGTCAGATTTCTAATGATTTTAATGAATTGTAAGGATATAAAAGGATTTTAAATGTTATCTTAAAATTTCAAGAACTTTTAAAAATTTTCAGGGAATTTTATAGAGAAATTTCAAAATATTTTTACGTTTTTTCAAAGATTTAGTAGAATTTAAAAGGATTTCAAAGGCTGTACGTTTTTTAAGGGCTTTCAAGAAATTAGTAGATTTTTTAAAGATATTGTGGAATTTTTATAGAGTTGATGGATTTTTATGAGATTTCTAATAAGTTTAAAAGATTTCAAGAGATTTTTCAAAGGTTTTTGTGAAATTTTAAAGGATTTCATGGAATTTCATGAAATTTTTAAGGATTTTAAGGGATTCTAAATGTGAAGGAATTGCAAGAGGTTGCTAGAAATTTTTATGAATTTTAACATGAATTTCAAGAGATTAATGTTTTTAAAAGATTTCTAAAAGATTCTAAAAGATTTATTTTAAAAGATTTCTTAGAATTGCGAGGGATTTTATGGAATTATATGAGATTTTAAATGTTAAGAAATTTTAATTGTTTTTGTCAATTATTTTAAGGGATTTCAACAGGTTTCTATAAATTTTCAGACAAAATTATAAAGTAATTTAAAAGTTTTGTAAGAGTTTTGTGAGTTTTTAAGGAATTTGATATATTTTCCTGAAATTTTAAGGAATTTTATGAGATTTCTAATAATTATAATTGATTTCCAGAGATTTTTCTGAATTTTAAAAGATTTTGTGAAATTTTAAAGGATTTCATGGAATTTGATAAAATTTCTAATGATTTTAAGGGATTCTAAATGTGAAGGAATTTCAAGAGTTTTCTAGGCAGTTTTAGAGATTTTCACTAATTTTAACATGAATGTCAAGAGATTAATAAGTTTGAAGGTTTTTATGTGCATTTTTAACGATTTTTAAGTAATTTGTACGAAATTCAAGAGATTTTTAGGATATTAAAAAGATTTTGTAAAATTGTATGGGATTTTAGGATATTTCGTGAAATTTTAAGTAATTTCAAAAGTTTTGTAAGAGTTTTATGAGGTTTTAAGGAATTTGAAATATTATCCTGGAATTTTAAGGAATTTTATGAGAGTTCTAATAATTATAATTGATTTCGAGAGATTTTTCTGATATTTAAATGAGTTTGTGAGAATTTTAAAGGATTTCATGGAATTTGATAAGATTTCTATGTAATATTTTTAAGGGATATAAAATTGTCATGGAATTTCAAAAGGTTTCTAGGAATTTTAGGAGATTTTCATGAATTTTAAGCGATTTCGCAGGTTTTCAAAGGTTTCTTGCAATTTTTAAAGATTTTTACAAAGTTTATCATGAATTTTAAGAGATTAGAGAAATAAAATATAATAAATTATAGAGTACTGAAAAAGAAAGCCGCAACTTGTTTGGATCTGTAGCTTAAACATAAACCACCTGTGCGGAAATTCTTTATTTTTAATTTAAAAAAAAAAAAAAAGAAAAAAAGAACCAACAGGTCTCTGTTTTCCTTTTCATTAACAATTTATCTAATTTCCCTTCTGACCGCATTTTCCAAGCGTTGTTATCGCAAAGCGGAAAGCGAATCCAACCGCGCTTCGCTTCGCCTATAATAATGATATCTCGTTTTGCGAGTAGTTGTAATGCAAACCCTCTCTAGATACTTGAAAAGTAGAACGGTCCAATCGACCGAGGAAGAAGCCTAGCCTACAGCTACTGAATTTGGTTCGAAACAGGTTCGAAACATTCAACAGGCCTCGAATCGCTGACCCGGATCCTCGGGGCCGAGACGTCCCGGCTATTCACGAATCGAATTATATATCAGACCTCACTCACCCCTTTTACCTGTTCCACCTAGGCTTTCACCAGTTGATCAACAGGGTGGCCACATGTATATATAAGGGAAGTCAGGGAAATGCGAGTAGTTGTCAGGAAAATAGAAATTAACAATTTATGATGTTAACTTTGTTATTTTTGTCGTGTTATATATGTAATTTTTATAATTTATTTGATAAATTTTAGAAAATATCCAAGGATTTAATTCGAAGGTTTATAAATAATTTCCAGGTATTCTCTGAGATTCTCTGGGTTTCTATAATGATTTCAAGAGATTTTCAATAATTTTCAAGGATTTTAAGAGGTTTTTACGAATTTAAAAGATTTAGTTGAATTTTAAAAGGAATTCATGAAATTTTAACAGATTTTTAAGGAAGTTTAGGGAATTCATAGATTTTTTAAGGTCTTCACGAGATTTTAAGGAATTTTAAAGTTCCTTGTGGAAGTTTAAAGGATTTTAAATAGCTTGTAAGAATTTAAAGAAATTTTGATTTTTTAAAGTAATTTAAAGAGATTTTAATGTTCTTCGTGGAATTTTAAAAGATTTCTTGTGATTTTTATGATTTTTAAAAGATTTTGTGAAATTTTACAAAATTTTAAGAGATTTTTATGTATTTTAAAAAATTTAACAGTTTATCATGGAATTATGAAGTATTTTAAGAAACTTGGAAGAGGTTTAAGAAATTTTAAGTATTATAAATATTCTTGTGTAATTTTACAGGATTTTAAAAGGCTTGTAAACATTTTAAGAATTTTTGACATTTTTAAAATGATTTTAAGGAATTTAAATATTCCTTGTGGAATTAATAAACAATTTCAAAAGTTATTTTGGAATTTTGAAGGATTTTATGAGGTTTTTAATTCCAAGAATTTTTATTTAGAGATTTTAATGTATAATAAGGGAAGTCAGGGAAATATCTGTGTTTCTATAATGATTTCAAGAGATTTTCGATAATTTTCAAGGATTTTAAGAGGTTTTTACGAATTTAAAAGATTTAGTTAAATTTTAAAAGGAATTCATGAAATTTTAACAGATTTTTAAGGAAGTTTCAGGAATTCATAGAATTTTAAAGAACTTGACGAGATTTTTTATGGTTCTCTAAAGATTTTGTGAAATTTTAGGGAATTTTGAAAAGTTTTCAAAAATTGTTTAAGATTTTTTTACGTATTTTAAAGGATTTAAAAGTTTTTAATGGAACTATAAAGGAATTTAAAAACTTGAAAAAAGTTTTTAATTCCTCGTAGAATTAAAAAATATTTCAAGAGATTCTGAAAATGTTTTATGGAATTTTGAAGGATTACAGAAAATTTTAAGAGATTTTTAGGAATTTAAAAAAGATCAGTGAAAATTGAAGGGATCTCATGAAATATTAACAAATTTGAAGGGATTTCGTGGAATTTTTAGATGTTTCTAAGGATTTCCAGAAATTTCAATGAATTTTAAGGAATTTTAAAGGACTTCACGAGATTTTTTAATTTTCTAAAGATTTTGTGGAATTTTAGGGAATTTTGAAAAATTGTAAATGTTTTTTTTATGTATTTTAAAAGATTTAAAAGTTTTACTTGGAATTATAAAGATTTTAAGAATCATAGAAGAGTTTTAAGAAATTTTAAGTATTATATATTTTCTTGTGTAATTTTAAAAGATTTTCAAAGGCTTGTAAGAATTTTAAGAAATTCTTATTTTTTTAATTTTAGGGGATTTGATTGAAATTTTAAAGAATCTCACAAAATTTTTATGATTTATAAAAGATTTTGTGAGATTTTTTATTTCAAGAATTTTTTTTTAGAGATTTTAATGCACTTTAGGGAATTTTAAAGAATATCATGAGATTTTTATGATTTGTAAACGATTTTGTAAAATAATTTCGTAAAGGATTTCCTGGGATTTAAATATTTTATAGTGGAAGTTTAAGATATTTAAAGATGTTTTTAGGAATTGCAAAAGATTGCAGTGATTTTTAAGGGATTTCAATAGGTTTCCAATAATTTAAAGAAATTTTTGTGCATTTTAAGAGATTTTAAATTCCTCGTGGAATTTAAAGATATTTAAAGAGATTCTGAAAAGTTTTTATGGAATTTTGAAGGATTACAGGACATTTCTAGGAATTTTAAAAGATTTTGAAGAGATTTCGTGGAATTTTAAGATATTTCTAAGAATTTTAAGAAATTTCAATGAATTTTAAGTGATCTTTTCAAAAGTTGTTGTAAATTCGAGAGATTTTCACGAATGTTAAATATTGTGAGGTGATTTTAAATTTCGAAAGATTTAAACTAATTGAAATGATTTCTAATGATTTCAAGACATTTTCAATAATTTTAAAGGATTTTAAGAGGTTTTTTTTTTAGGAATTTTAAGTAATTATAAGAGATTTGTATAATATTTAAAAGATTTAGTTGAATTTTAAAAGAACTTCATGAAATTTTAAGATTTTTAAGGAAGTTAAAGAAACAAAGAAATTTTAAGAAAGAAATTTTTAAGTTCCTAGAGAAATTTTAAAGGATTTCACGATATTTTTATAATTTTCTAAATATTTTGTGGAATTTTGAAAAGTTTTCAAAGATCATAAAAGTTTGTTTTACGTATTTTAAAGGAATTTAAGAAACTTGTAAGAATTTTAAGAGATTTTAAGGAATTATAAATATTCTCATGGAATCTAAAAGGATTAAAAAAAATTTATAAGAATTTTAGGAAATTTTAATGATTTTAAAGTGATTTTATTCTGCGTTCTTGTTGATGTGCTAGTGAAACTAAAGTACTTTAGCAGTGTGTAAAATTTCAGAAAAATATCCTTGCTCCAACACCGAAATCGAATTTCTATCTTCCATTACTTGGAAACAAACTTTTAAATACATTTTCTCAGACTCTAAACTACATTAAGAAAATTGCTTATTCTGCATTGATTCCTATTCAACTGTAACTTGGGGATTGTGAAAACTTAAAAATGTCTTCGTTGGAAGTTTCCTCCTTTGTGGAGTGAGAAATAAAGCGAGCAGTGCTTGGATGTGATTTTGAAACAGTAAGTTTCTTTTCTGTTCAGAGAGAATGATTTATTCTTAGAAAGTATTCAGATTAGTAAGTTTGTTTGTCAGTGAAAGAAAACTCACTGAATGATCAAGAATAACAGGTTATTTAAAATTTTTCAATAAGAATTCTTATTTTAAGGGCATGTATTACTTACCCGATCCCTACCTTACCGACATTTTTTTCTCTGTAACGCTACGTCTACATTTATTGAGATACCACATTGAAAATTTCTATATTTGAAGCTAAAGCCTTAAGGTACATTTGTCTGGTCCTAAATATTGACATTTTTGAAAAAAAAATTTTTGCAACAAATTTTTTTTTATTTTTACAAAAATTTAATACCAGAAAAACATACATTAGCATATTTTCTTTCATTTTATAAATTTTCAATTTGATATCTGTATAAATGTAGGCGTAGCATTACAGAGAAAAAAATGTCGGTAAGGTAGGGATCGGGTAAGTAATGCATGCCCTTAAATTAGATAATAATTTTAAATAATTCTTATTTAAAAATTTTGAATGACCTGTTTTTATATAACTATAGTTTTATATCTCTATATAATATTTTAATAATATCTATTAGTCTTAAAAAATATTGATTATGTTCGCTGTTTAATGTCAAAGCCTTCTATAAAACGTTTTGCTTTATTTACCTCCTAAGTTATTAATTATACGTGATTAACTATTCCGCAGGGTTCAAAGGTTGGCTAAAGTGCTCTTATCAGAAATTACATAAATTTTTTAGTGGGCAGCGCCTTTGGGAAATTGTGTGAGCATGACATGTTAGCATGCGAAATATTTCATAGTTTATATATATATTTTTTTATCAATTTTTTTTATCAAAAAATAGTCCCACAAGTACCATGAGATTTCCGTTTATTTAATATAAATTATTGAGACCTTAAATACCTACTACGAATTAATAAAGAGGAGTAGAAAAAATTTTTAAAAAGGAAGATCTAAATTCCAAAGAAAAATTAAAAATACTCCTTTGAATTTTCATTATTTGAGAAGTTATAGTAGAAAAATTAATTTTACAAAAATTTTAAATCCACATAAAAATTTTAAAATTCAATATTTTGAAAAATCCTTTGGCATCTTTTGAGATATTCGTGGTGTCAATAAACCTTGTCAAGTGAAGAAAGTTTAATTAAGGCCATGTAAGACTTACCCGTTCCCTACCTTACCGACATTTTTTCTCTGCAACGCTACGTCACATTTATTGAGATATCAAATTGAAAATTTCTGAAATTGAAGCTAAAGCACTAAGGTACGTTTATCTGGTCTTAAATATTGACATTTGTAAAAAAAAATTTTGTTCAAAAATTATTTTTTTATTTTTACAAAAATTTAAGACCAGACAGACATACATTAGCATATTTTCTTTAATTTGATATATTTTCAATTTGATATCTCAATAAATGTAGACGTAGCGTTGCAGACAAAAAAATGTCGGCAAGGTAGGAATGGGGTAAGTCTTACATGGCCTTAAACAATTTTAAAAATATTTGAAAATGTACCGAGCAAGCAGAACAAGATTTTTCTTTTTATTATTACCTCGAAATTCTGAACAAATATTAATAAATATTAACTGGAAATATCAGGATAGAATTATTTTTGATTTAGTAGTAATTGGAATTTTGGAAAATAAAAAAAGTCGCACTGTTTCATGTTTTTAAGTTGTGAGTGACTATATCTAGTGATTTTCAAACCCGTGTTGGGATTTTTTTTCAGCGATTGTAAAAAGTTACAGTTTAGTGATTTTTAACAATATTTAGTGAAAAATTTAGTGATTTTTGGGTTATTTCTGGTTATTTTATTATTCAGTTCCATTTTCTAGCGTAGGTATTTCTATTTCTGCAAAAACATTTAAAATGTAAAAGTTTTAATACAATTGTAGATTTTTCAGCTGAAAAAGTCTCAAAATATAATATATAAAATATTTAATTAAAATATTAACTAAATTTTATGCTGTTTCACCTAATATAATTTGAAGTATCGTACTCACTCACAATTACCTACAAAAACTGTCTAATTAATTATTTAGACAAGATTCTTCCGATGAAATTTACATCAGAATAATGGCTCTTTCCATTCCCGTGTGGAAAAATTTTCGGGCAGTCTGATGTCAGATCTGGCCCAGATCTTGTATCGTCTAGACCGTCTAGTCTCGATCATCTATTCTGGCCCAGATCTGGGACTGATCCGCCATCCATACCATAAAAATTTCCAAGTGTTAATCAGTCAGATTTTTTTCAATTTTCGAGAAATTTATAGGGTATCTAAATAAATCATACAAAATATTATACAAAACTAACACACTCAAAATAAATTTTTGTTTTTATTTACATCAATTTTAATGCATTTCAGTAATAGAGGAAATTTAATATGTACTTTAAGAGTACTTAATATGAATATTATATCAATAAATTCTACGGTATTAGGTTTTGTAAAAGTGAATATTAAAAACATGAAAAATTTTATATATGTATTTCATTCATAATTAACGCAAAAGCTTTTTTTAATGAAATTATTTTGAGATAATTTAATATTTGTGTATGGTTGAGTTGTTAAGTGTACCGTGAAAAAAATGTGTTACCTTCAACTCGAAGCTTAGTGTGATGGTTAGGGAGGTGGACTCGCGTCTCGTAGGTCATGCGTTCGATTCCTCCCGGTTGCGTGTGAAATTTTATTTGTTATATATGCGTTCAAATTTACAAATATCGATTATTTATAAGTATATCCATAATATGTCAACGAATAAACCATGTTCTTAATTAATAATTATTTTTTATAAGATTTACTTTTATTTTTCAGCGTCTAGTCCGCGACTGACTACCGGCTGGCTAGACCGTCTAGTCACAAAGTTTGCAAAAGTGTTACAGGTATGGCCAGTCCCAGACTAGACCGTCTGATCTGCGCCAGATTAGAGACTAGACGGTCTAGTCTGGGTCTGGCCAACGCCAGAAGATTTTTCCACTAGGGTTCTTGTTGACACTTCTTAGCGAAAATGTGGTATTTAAAATTTCAATATTGAAACACAAATTTACTTTATTTTGTTTTCCAAATAAATAGAGAATAAAATGAAACAACTAACAAATTATTTATGGTAATAATAATTTTTTAATTCATTATACTAAGGGGCAAATGAGGTGCAAATCGTGCGTATTTTGTAGTATGGGGAAAATGGGGTGCAAAAGGGGGCAAACTGGGCGGATTTTTGTAGTGTGGGGCAAATCGGGCGTATTTTTGTAGTGAAGGGACAATGTGGTGCAAATCGGGGGTATTTTTGTGGTGTGGGGCAAATGGGGTGCAAATCAGGCGTATTTTTTAGTGTGGGGCAAATTGGGTGCAACTCTGGCGTATTTTTGTAGTGAGGAACAATGTGGTGCAAATCGGGGGTATTTTTGTGGTGTGGAGCAAATGGGGTGCAAATCGGGCGTATTTTTTTAGTGTGGGGCAAATGGGGTGCAAATCGGGCCAATTTTTGTAGTGTGGGGCAAATGTGGGGCAAATCAAGCGTGTTTTTGTAGTGTGGGGTAAATGTGGTGCAAATGGGGTAAATCGGGCGTATTTTAGAGGTGTGGGGCAAATGGGGTGCAAATCGGGCGTATTTTTGTAGTGAATAAATAGAGAATAAAATGAAAGAACTAACAAATTATTTATGGTAATAATATTTTTTGAATTCATGATATTAAAAAATTTGCATAATGATATTTATTTGGAAAAGTGACGAAAAATTATCTAGTTCATTTCGTTTCTACTACTATCTCAAATCTTTTCTTTAAACAAAACAAAATATATATATAAATTAAATTTTAAATTAAATTTTATTTGAATAACTTTTATAATAACTAATGCTCTTTTTATTGTATGTAAATATAAATAAAACATTTAATATTATATGTTATTATTATTATTTATTATTATATTATATATTAATATGTTTTTATTGTATAATTATAACAGGTCAACAAAAATTTAATGTGCAATTTCAATAGATATAATAATTACATTTAGTGATTTAATTGTGTAGAATAGATCATTTAAATAATATATAATTTCTGAATTATAAGTGAATGAACAATAAGAAAATAAATCTTTAATTTACTTAAAAATTAATTTACTTATTTGTATTAAATTTTTTTTATGTATGCTGGATAAACTCACTGTTTTATACGCGACGTTTGACTTTAATCCTGAAAACCCTGTAATTAAGGAGTTGGGCAACTTTGGATGGTAGGAGTTTCGAATTTTGTAAGTTAAATAAGCGGTCACCGGACTGTAAACTCGCTTCCAATGTAATTAACATACGCAGCTGAGGTCGTGCTCTAGAACCCTTCTCCACAATCCAAGATTACTAAAGCTCCGGGGTGTAAGTGCCAATTAACGGACACGTAGCTCTTGTCAAACAGGCAGCTTATTTACACAAGACCCTCATTGTTTCAGTACAATTTTGACTCATGGAAGGTATATATATATGTTATAAACTAAGTTACATATACATATATACTTGGCTAAATTAAAAATTTTTATTTCTCAAAATAAAGTCTGTTTTAAAAAATATATTTTTAATTTTTGACAAAATAAAGAAATCCTCCTATATTAAAAAAGTGGTATCATGAAATGTCTAAAAAATCTCGTATTTTATATTGTTGTTGCAAAACTGATTGGCTTTTGAATGACTTGAAGTTGAAAGAAGAAAAACAAACTAAAGGCGGAAAAAATTTCAGGAAAATCTACGAAATAACTTAAAATTCGTTAAGATTTATTAAAACTCCCAAAAACCTCTTGAAATCCCTTAAAAATCCACTAAAATGATTAAAATCATAAATGTCTTGAAACCAACGTTAAAATTAGCAAAAACCTCTAAAAATTCTTAAAATCCTCTTGAAATTTCTCAACATTTAAAATCTCTTAAAATCCTTAGAAATCTTATCAAATTCCATGTAATCCTTAAAAATCCACTAAAATGATTAAAATCATAAATATCTTGAAACCAACGTTAAAATTAGCAAAAACCTCTAAAAATTCCTAAAATCCTCTTGAAATTTCTTAACATTTAAAATCTCTTAAAATCTCTAGAAATCTCATCAAATTCCATGAAATCCTTAAAAATTTTATAAAGTCTTTTAAAAATTAGATAAATTTATAAAATTACCCGACATCTTTAAAATCCTTTAAACCCCATATAATATTCTAAAACTCATAGAAATCTGTTGAAATCTTTTAAAATTCGTGAAAACTTCTTTAAATACTTAGAAACTGCTTTAAATTCTGTAAATTATACGATGAAAGTTAAAGTCCCTAGACGTCCTTTAAAATCTATTAAAATTATTAGAAATCTCATGAAATTCCATGAAATCCTTAAAATTCTATAAAATCTTCAAAAAATTATACAATCCTTGAAAATTATTAGAAAACCCACAAAATTTCAAAAAATTCTTTAAAATTCCATAAAAAAATTTCAGGAAAAGCTTCGAAATCTCTCAAAATTCGTTAAGATTTCTTAAAACTCCCAAAAACCTGTTGAAATTCTTTAAGAATCCACAAAAAATCTTAAAATCATAAATATCTTGAAACCCAAGTTAAACTCGTAAAAAGCTCTACAAATTCCGAAAAACCTCTTGGAATTTCTTAAATTTCACGAAAACCTTAAAAATTCTATAAAATCTTTTAATAATTAGAACAATTTCATAAAAATCCCCGAAAATTTTACGACAATTTTGGAAATCCTTTTCAATTCTACAATATCTTTTAAAAATCATATTAGTAGAATTTAAAAGGATTTCAAAGGCACACTTTTTAAGGTTTCAGAGAATTTTAAGGAACTTTAAGGAATTTAAAATGTTATAATAAAATTTCCTTGAATTTTAAAAGAAGTCTAAAGACGTTAATAATTTTAAGGGATTTTATAAGATTGTTCTAATTATTAAAAGATTTTGTAGAATTTTCAAGGATTTCATGGAATTTGATAAGATTTCTAGAAATTTTAAGAGATTTTAAATGTTAAGAAATTCCAAGAGGTTTTTCAATGAATTTTTTTAGAGATTTTTACTAATTTTAACTTGCATTCCAAGAAATTTATATTTTAATAATATTTTATGGAATTTTAAAGAATTTTTTGAAATTTTGTGGAATTTCTAATAATTTTAAGGGATTGTCTGATTTTTAGAAGATTTTATAGAATTTTAAGGATTTCATGTAATTTCATGAAATTTCTAGAGATTTTAAAAGATTTTTAATTTTAAGAAATTTCAAGAAGATTTTAGGAATTTTTAGAGGATTTTCCTAATTTTCAGAGATTTCGAAGCTTTTCCTGAAATTTTTTTGCGTAATGATTTTGTTTTTCTTTTTTCAACTTCAAATCATTTACGACTGAAAATATTTTAATATCAGTGAATTTTATTGACGGATTTCAAAAGAATTTCTCCACATATAATTCTTTTAAAATTCGTTAAAAAATATTATAAATCTCATAAAATTCCATAAAATATTTTATGGAATTTTCTACACTCAAAAAAACTCCTAGTTAAATTAACTAGAATTTTTTGTTAAATAATAAGGAATGTAATCTTTAAATCGTGTGCGTGTCTGCTAGTAAAAAAACTAAATTACAAAAGGAAAAAAAAAGAAACTAATACGAGATAAAGTTTTTCGTGTAATTCTAAAGGATTGTAAAAAGCTTGTAAAAATTGTAAGTAATTTTGACATTTTAAAAATGATTTTAAGGAATTTTAATGTATTCCTTATTGAATTTTATTTCAAAAATTTCAAGTCATTTTTGATTTTTAAAAGGTTTTGTGAGATTTTTTATTTCAAGAGTTTTTTTTAAAGATTTTAATGCACTTTAGGGAATTTTAAAGAATTCAATAAGATTTTTTATGATTTTCTAAATATTTTGTGGAATTTTAGGGAATTTTGAAAAGATTTTTTTACGTATTTTAGGGGATTCAAAAATTTTTCGCCGAATTATAAAGGATTTTAAAAAACTTGTATGAATTTTGAAAAATTTAAATTACTTTAAAGTAATTTGAAAGAATTTAAATTTTCCCCATGGAATTTCAAAGGATTTCAGGAAATTTTTATGATTTATAAAAGATTTTGTAGAAGTTTAAGGAATTTTAAGAGGCTTACAAAAATTTTAAGAAATCTTTGCGTATTTTAAGGGATTTAAAAATTGTTCGTGGAATTTTAAAGGATTTTAAGAAGCTTCTAAAAATGTTAAGTAATTTTGACATTTTAAGGGTATGTATTACTTACCCGATCCCTACCTTACCGACATTTTTTTCTCTGTAACGCTACGTCTACATTTATAAAGATATCAAATTGAAAATTTATGAAATTAAAGAAAATATGCTAATGCATGTTTGTCTGGTCTTAAATTTCTGAAAAATAAAAAAAAATTAGTTGAAAAATTTTTTTTTTAATGTCAATATTTAAGACCAGAGAAATGTACCTTAAGGCTTTAGTTTTAAATATAGAAATTTTCAGTGTGGTATCTCAATAAATGTAGACGTAGCGTTACAAGGAAAAAAATGTCGGTAAGGTAGGGATCGGGTAAGTAATACATGCCCTTAAAAGTGATTTTAAGGAATTTTAATATAGTCCTCATTAAATTAAAAAAAAATTTTCAGCAAATTTTAAGGGATTTCAATAGGTTTCCAATAATTTAAAGAAATTTTTGTACATTTTAAGAGACTTTTAAGGGAGTTTAGGGAATTCAAAGAATTTTATAGAATTTTAAAGTTCCTTGAGAAATTTTTTTAGGATTTTCTAAAGATTTTGTGGAATTTTGAAAAGTTTTTAAATATTTTAAAAGATTTTTTAGTATTTTAAGGAATTTAAAAGTTTTTCGTGGAATTCTAAAGGATTTTAAGAAACTTGGAAGAGTTTTTATAAATTTTAAGTATTATACATATTCTTCTGTAATTTTAAAGGATTCCACAAATTTTTTGTGATTTATAAAACATTCTGTAGAACTTTAAATAATTTTAATAGTCCTCATAGAATTAAAAAAGTTTAAAGTTATTATTGATTTTTAAAAGATTTTGTAAGATTTTAATTTCGAGCTTAACATTTGGGTCCAACGTCCTTAAAGATTGGGCTGAAGTTTCAGATGTCTAGTCTGACGATTTTTTCTTTTTATATTCAATGGAATAAAAATATTTATAAAAAACGTTTCCATGATTTCCAAAGTCCAAAATTTGTATTTATTAACTGGCAGAAATTTACCCAACGTTGTTCGAAATTTTAACAGCTTTCTTAAAATTTAATGGAATTTTAAATAGACTTTAAAGGATTGCAAAAGGTTTTAATAATTTTGAGGACTTTTCCGAATTTCAAGAATTTTTTTTTTCAAATTGAAATTTCCAGAAATATTGAATTCAAAGGATTTAAAGAATTTTAAAGTTCCTTGAGAAATTTTAAAGGATTTCATGAGATTTTTATGATTTTCTAAAGATTTTGTGGAATTTTAGGAAATTTTGAAAAGTTCTCAAAATTTGTTTAAGTTTTTTACGTATTTTAAGGGATTTAAAATTTTTTAGTAGAGTTCTAAAGGATTTTAAGAAGCTTGTAAAAATTGTAAGTAATTTAGTCATTTTAGAAAGAATTTTAAAAAATTATAATATAGTCCTTATTGAATTTTAAAAAATTTCAAGTCATTTTTAATTTTTTTTTAATTTTGTGAGATATTTTATTTCAAGAGGTTTTTTTTATAGATTTTAATGCACTTTAGGGAATTTTAAAGAATTTCACGGGATTCTTATAATTTGTAAACGATTTTGTAAAATAATTGTAAAGGATTTCATGGAATTTTAAATAATATGTAGTGGAATTTTAGGATATTTATAGATGTTTTTAGGAATTTCAAAAGATTTCAGCGAATTTTAAGGGATTTCAAGAGGTTTCCAATGCATAGTTATTTCACTATATACATAGTTGAATTTCTTACAAGTACTCAAAAAAATATTTTGTTCAACAAAATATGTTTTGTTGGCTGAAATAAATTTTTGTTAGTTGAACAAAACGATTTGTTGTTTTAACAAAACGTTTACTTGACCCAACAATAATTTGGTTGAGCCAACAAAAAAATTTTATTGCACAAATATCAACAAAATTATTTTGTTTTCCGAACTAAACCTTTTTTTCAGTGAGGGTTTCACAAAATATTTAATTTTAAAAGTTTTATGTACTTTTATAATTTTCGTAATAGTTATTATAATAAATTTCGTAATTATATAATAAAATTTCGTAATTTTTATTTACCCTGCTAGTAAAAAATACTAAATTAAAAAAGGAAAAAAAAAGAAACCATTATGAGATAAAGTATGAACTCAACTTCGAAAGACGTAGAAGGGTTTAGCTTGTACTAAGTACTCCTGCTGGAGTTTTCCAGACTATCTGCTTATTCCCTAACGTGTTTGTTCAGACCCGCATCTAAGAAAGTTTCTTCGTGGAACTGTTAAACTGTTTCTAGGCGATTAAATTTCAAGATCTGGAATGCAAAATGAAGTCGATTCTTGAAGTTATCGGCATAAGTAAATTTTAACAGAAATGGTGCTTAATGCGAACTCGAGAGACCTTTAACGAGTCTCTCGCGGCGAGTATCTTCCGAACAAGTTTTCAGCCACTGAATTCGATGTCTTCCGGATTTCAATAGTTCAACTTTTTTATGATACTTTTTCGATATTTTTCAAGGAAAAAAAAGGTCAACATTTTCAATAAAACAGGATTCAATTAAGGCCATGTATTACTTACCCGATCCCTACCTTATCGACATTTTTTTCTCTGTAATGCTACGTCTACATTTATTGAGATACCACATTGAAAATTTCTATATTTGAAGCTAAAGCCTTAAGGTACGTTTGTCTGGTCCTAAATATTGACATTAAAAAAAAAAAATTTTTCAACAAAATTTTTTTTATTTTTACAAAAATTTAATACCAGACAAACATACATTAGCATATTTTCTTTCATTTTATAAATTTTCAATTTGATATCTGTATAAATGTAGGCGTAGCGTTACAGAGAAAAAATGTCGGTAAGGTAGGGATCGGGTGAGTAATACATGCCATTAAGGCTATGTAAGATTTACCCGATCCCTACCTTACCGACATTTTTTGTCTGCAACGCTATGTCTACATTTATTGAGATATCAAATTGAAAATTTCTAAAATTAAAGAAAACATGTTAATTTATGTTTATCTGGGCTTAAATTTTTGTGAAAATAAAATAATTTTTCAACAAATTTTTTTTTACAAATGTCAATATTTAAGACCAGATAAACGTACCTTAGTGCTTTAGCTTCAATTTCAGAAATTTTCAATTTGATATCTGAATAAATGTAGATGTAGCGTTGCAAAGAAAAAATGTCGGTAAGGTAGGGAACGGTTAAAATCTTACATGGCCTTAAGGGCATGTATTACTTACCCGATCCCTACCTTACCGACATTTTTTCTCTGGAATGCTACGTCTACATTTATTGAGATACCACATTGAAAATTTCTATATTTGAAGTTAAAGCCTTAAGGTACGTTTGTCTGGTCCTAAATATTGAGATTTAAAAAAATTTTTTTTTATTTTTACAAAAAGTTAAGACCAGACAAACATACATTAGCATATTTTCTTTAATTTTATAAATTTTTAATTTGATATCATTATAAATGTAGACATAGCGTTACAGAGAAAAAATGTCGGTAAGGTAGGCAGAAATTTTTTCCTCTGTAACGCTACGTCTACATTTATTGAGATATCAGATTGAAAATTTTTAAAATTAAAGAAAACATGTTAATTTATGTTTATCTGGGCTTAAATTTTTGTGAAAATAAAATAATATTTCAACAAATTTTTTTTTTACAAATGTCAATATTTAAGACCAGATAAACGTACCTTAGTGCTTTAGCTTCAATTTCAGAAATTTTCAATTTGATATCTGAATAAATGTAGATGTA